>JAFFZH010006950.1:0-10818 GCA_018420115.1 Euura saliciscinereae
ATTTTCAAGTCTTTATCTTATATTCAACCAAACGCCCCAACCTCCTTAAAGAGTTCCTCTGTCGCTTTGGCACCCCCCTCGAACTGCATACCGACCACGGGACAGATTTTGAATTAGCTTTGGTCGCTCAACCTGTTCGGGTCCTGGGCTCCAGAAAGACCCGCACTAACGCCCTGCACACCTAGTCCGATGGGATGGAAGAAAGATTAAATGGGACTTTAGTTAGGTATTTGTCAGCTTTTCCTCTTAGAAACACCCTGAACGCGGCTGATGGTCGATGTTTGCGATTTCACGATGTCATCGCTTTATTGGCTGTGCGAGTCGGTATTGGTCTGAGGTGAGCCGGCGAGCTATCACTGTCGCAACTTTGGAATTTCTGAGGTGAGCTGAACTGTCGAAAACTGTGATTTAGACCTGCGAAGGAGAAACTGCGATGAGGAAGACATTGCGATGCGAAAAACAATGCGATGGGAATATCTGCGACGAAGAAAGTGCGATAAAGCGATGCGGAAAAGGATCTGCGACGGAAAAATCTGCGACGCTGACGATTAACCTCTCATGTGAATCTAACCTGCCCGAGAACTGCCTGCCCAGCACTTGGGCCTGGGCGATGCAACTTCAATGGATGAACATCAAGAGACTCGGTAGAGTCTCGCGCCAAGTACATTAAGAAAAAAAAAATTTAATACGCTGCGTGAGACTCGGACCGAGTATCTTTACCCGAACGAGAGCTATTCGCGGTGGTGGGGGAAATCACAATCTCTTATTTCTTTCATCTCGCGATATCCATGGGTCCTCTAATATTCTTGTTAGAATGTCGATACGAAAATCTTTCATTTGAGACCAATTTTGACTGAATCGGTGCACGTGAACAAGAGTTATGATTATTTAAAAGATCCGACAGGTCCGTTTCACTCGAAGAATTTCGTCTCCTTCATTTTCATCTCCTCCTCCTCGAGACAGACTTGACTTTTCCATTATGAATATAAAAATGAGAGAAGATCGGCCTCTGTGGTCTAGAACTACGCGGAGAGCAGACAACTATCCAGAGTTCCACGTAGTGGTTCACAGGTGACGCTGCTGTCGAGAGTCAATTCGCACACATACGTATAGCATGAAGTATAGGCTGTTGTTTCGGCTGCTAAATTCAGAGAAGAGTAGCGACCGCTAGAGAGCCAGGACAACAGCCATTCGAGTACCTGGCGTTAGCCGCCAGACAGCGCTTGTGACGGCAGTGTTAGAATCACGGGTTGGATCAAATCGAGAATGTAAACAAGCCGCCATCTTTAAACGTAACAGATCGAGAATCGATTGCCCGAAACTGCTAGCTATAGCGTGTTGGCTTCGGCTGCTTGCGTTTGACAGTTTTTTCGCTAAACGGAGACATTTCATCCCGCTCGTTATCACTACGTGATATTGAGATACATGACGTGACATGAGAATCATTACCGAAAAAATGAAACAAGTCTGGCTTTGAAGTTGACATATTCGGCTCTACGTCACATGGAAATTGCGAGCTAGTTCCACGGAAGAATCAAATTATGGGGTTATCAGAGTCAATCAGTTCGATTAATCACAAAGCCTTGGCTATATTAGTTGATCATATAATTATTAACATTTCAGGATGAAACTTTTAACGTGTGAGAAGAAATTGGTCTAGACCAGCTTATAATACTTTGTTTTCCATTCGTAGCTAACCATCTGATATAGTATTTCTGGCTCGGTGAGAAAATTCTTAAAGTGTAGACTGTAGAATAACACGTTTTATTGGTTATCTGTTCATGATTCAGGTGCTAAATATCAAGGGACTCGGTAGTGTCTTGAGTCAAGTACATTACAAAGAAAAAAATTTGCACAGGCCTCAAAGAGTCTATATGTATACCCGAGTGATCTAGTTCCGGAGAGACTATTTGGTGGACGAATTATTGATATATTGATTGCTATATCGACGGTTCCTGAGGAAGCAGGGCAGTCTAGAGCAGACGTAACTTGGAATACGCTTCGAGACAAGTAGTAGTAGTATTTATTTCTCTAAGGCTTGCCTTTCGGCGTCAGCCCGTCTCTCATTACATTTTACATATCTCTCTTAATCGTATTTCTAATCTATTAAACTAATAATTATATTTACTTCATTCCATGCCTCATTCCATACTTCATTTCTATCCCTCTCCCCTGCCTCCCATGTGATATACATATACATCAGGTGCGTTCGGTATTAACATCTGATTCCTCGATCACCTCGAAACGCGTCCGGTATATGCCCACCGTTCGCTCGGCAAGACGTCGGTTCGTTCGGTAATTCCAGTTTGGAGGAGATCGGGGACATTCAATTTTTCGATTACCTCGAAACGCGTTCGATATATGCATATCGTTTGTTCGATAATGAATCTGGCGTTCGGTAAATCCATTTCCGAGTAGTTCAAGCAAGCTCAATCGGCTCGTCAGTTCCGAGTGGAGTCGATTGAGAGAACTGTAAAAACAGGCGCGCGAATTCGAAGGAGTCCACACATAACCTCTAACGAGAGTGCAGTGCAGTTCGCTCTTCGCATAATCGCGTCTCAACACGAAGCCGAAAGCGAATGCTAGGTATGGTATAATCGTATTATTAGGGGGTATCGGCTTTGCCAGATACCTGTTGAAAAAAAATATATGTATACAATGAATAATTATAAATTTCGTTCGTAAAAATACGAGGGAAAAGAAAAATTTCGAGGGAATCATAGACCACATGGGTAAAGAGCACAATATCCCTAGTAAGTTTTTTTTATTATCAATCGTCCCTATAAATTATTGAAGAATGACATACATAACCTCTGTGACATACCACGGTTATGGTTTTGGATTCAGCAATAAAAGACTGTACATCTTATTTACAGGTATTTTCACAGCTTTTGCTAATGTGTCATCATACATTATCGAGGATTGTGAAACTGAAGTTCCGCCAGAAACAGAAACGCATTCAATACCTATAACAGTACTGCATTCGACCGAGAACATAATCGAAGATACTGCGGACGCTAAGTTGTGGCCGTCTGCTCCCACTGCTGCTTTGATCACACATGTGAAAAGCCACGAGAGTGAGTTTGATAACACTAGGTTTAAAAAACTGTTTGGGAGAAAATAGCTAAGCTGTTGAACGAAAAATTCAATAACAGCTACACGTCTGTACAGTGCGACACAAAGTGGAAAGGCCTAATACAAAAATATCGTGATATTAAAACGAACAATGCTACATCCGGAAAATCGAGGAAACAGTGGGAGTTGTACGACGCAATGAATGACATGATACATAAAAAACCTGAAATAACACCAGTAGCAACATGTAGTAACTCGAAAGGTTTAGTTACTCCAGCACTTTCGAAGACGCTTCAAGAGAAACGAGCAGATGGAACTGCTGTAGTGTCGGAGAGTGTAGCTACAACCGAAGGTGTTGTATTTGAGTCATCATTCCAGCGCAAGCGTAAGGCGAGTGAAAATCCGGCAGATCGACGTCATCGTGAAAAAATGGCCAGGATGGACCGATATCTGGACACCTTTGATAAATTGGTAACGAAGATAAACGTTGAAACAAAAGAACTTTCCGACTCTGAGTAATGTTTGTAGCTTTTTGTCTTTACTCCAGTTTAACTGCACCGTTTTTTTTTTTCATTTTGTGTGAGGTTTTCTTTCTTAAACGGTACAGAAATGTGAATCTTTCGAATTTAGCTCTCGTTTATATTATATAAAGGTATACAGGTATACAGGGTGAATTCCGGAATAGTCTGAGGTTGGCTAAAATCGAAAAATCAGCCTTAGGCAGTGTAGCAAGAACGCTACACTGGCTACGTGTTCTTGCAGGAAGCACCCCCTACTTTTCCTCGTGTTCAAGATATAATTTTTTTTCTTGTTTTTTTTTTTCATTATTTCACGTTTATGTTTTACCGGATTTGTTACATATCGGTCAAAAATCACTGAATTTGAAAGCGCAAGGTTAATTGAGCGAGTATGCAGTACTGTATGAGTTTTTATAATCTACAAACGGTGTCGAAGTGAGTGTATGGTACATCCACTTTATTGGAGACTGTATCACACGCAAGTCTTTGGTTTTCATAATCTGAATCTAGTGTCGAAGTGAGAAATTGGTATATTTACTTTATCGCAGACTGTATTTCATCCAAGTCTTCAGTTTTCATCATCAACAACTAGTGTCGAAGCAAGATTTTGGTATATGTACTCTACAACAGACTGTATTTCATCCAAGTCTTCAGTTTCCATCATCTACGACTAGTGCCGAAGCAGGATTAGGTCATGCGGTTCAGGAGATATAGCTCCGGACAGACATGAAATCTGACAAAAACCCAGAGATACCTATTGTTGAAATCAAAAGTCGAGGTTTTTTTGCTCTGTGCTAATAGAGCTTCTCGCTAGCTAACAAATGAGCCCTTGACGACCCGGCTAGCTCATGCGGTTGAGAAGATATAGCTCCGGACAGGAATTTCATAGGATGGCAAACACATAAGGCTTCATAGCTGGGCATATTTACCACATAAATTACTCTATTTAATCACAGATTGTTTCATTCTTCTATTTTATCATTAGAAATAGGTATTTAATATAGCATTCAACACAGAATTTTGTAGGATGGCAAACACATAAGGCTTCTCCCTAGTATATTTCATATACTTAGGGAGTGCCTAAAAATGAGCTTTCATACAGTGGTATTGGTGCTGAACTATCTGAAAGCTTGTTTCTCGATTTTCGCCGCCTTCAGGCTGTCGTATCGTCGTCAGGAATTCACCCTGTTTATACATAATACGTATATTATATACGTTAAAAGAAAAAACAAATACGCTGTATTCAATGTACGTATGTACTTACGTTTTCTTCGTATTAACCACGTTTTAGCGTATAGGTATATATAAATATATAAATATATTTATTTATTGAAAATATGAAGTTTACAGTTAAGCGCTATCAGAGACATGAATTTCGGTATCGGATAAAATATTTATTAAAACTGTTGGACCGGCGGAAAGTTGTGTTTTATATGACGAGAGAGTTCGGGGGTCAGGAACCGATTGAACGGTCCCCCTTCCAGGACGCTCTTCGCCATGTTGCGGAAGGAGTTCCGGAGCGTGTTGCACGACCGGTTCATAAACGCGAGGGGCCCTCGCTCCGCTTGTTTCCAAAAATGCGTTCCCCGAACTTTTCCGGTGTGCAACGATTCGCATGCGTAGGCGAAGACCACCATTTTTTCCTCGTCGGTCATTAGGTTTTGCGTCGGTCCACCGGGTTTTATTTGCCTCGCGGGAAGTTTCCTCAGCTCTACCGCGTAGCATCTCCAACTCCGCAGCGCGTCCGTGGGATTTTGGGCGGTAGAGGCTACCGGTTCAGTAGCCCGCACGATCGACGCGTCCGCTCGCGGCTCCGGGGCCACCTCGACGATAGCTGCAGCAGCAGCAGCAGCAGCAGCAGGTCCTTCGGGTGTCTCGACGGCCGGTGTTCTCCACCATGCCGACGACAGTTTCGGCCCACTCGCCGCAGGTTTCAGGAAAAGATTTCTCCGCTTTCCCTCGACCGGTACTTTTTGGGGTTTTTGGGCGGTAGAGGCCACCGGTTTAGCCCGCACGACCGACGCGTCCGCCCGCGGCTTCTTCGGGGCTACCTGGACGATAGCTGCAGCAGGTTCTTTGGGTGTCTCGAAGGCCGTTGTTCTCCACCATGCCGACATTTTCGGCCCACTCGCCGCATCTTTTAGGAAAGGATATCTCCGCTTTCCCTCGACCGGTACTTTATTAATCTCTTCCCTGGTCTTCACGACCGGTACTTTAATATTTTCCCTGATCCTCTCGTCCGACGGGCACTCGAATTCGCTTGAGGGACTCCACGCTATCAACACCTCGCGGCGTCGCGACGGGTCCCATCCCTCGTGGTTGTCGAGTATCTTCGATTTCCCGCTGCACGTATCGCAGGAGCTCCAACTTTTGCAGGTATGCTTGTTGCCTTTCACTCGGAACGTCATCAGCCTGTAGCTTCCCGTCCGTACTTTCAACCCTGGTATCATTTTGAACCACAACGTCGGCCATTGTGACATTGTGTTGGATATTAACGATATTCGGGCCCGCCCGCTGTTTCGGCGCCACGATTGCGATGTCTTCCATCCTTCCGGTTATGCCCAGCAGGTCCGCCATCTTTATCGGTCGGCGAGACCTAACGCCCGAGTTCGCAGCGATTTCCTCGTCCGTTGGTGCCAAATGTATGCGGTAGCGTATCAAGGGTTCCGTCGGTGGTACATTCTCTTCCGCGATGCGATCAGCGCGCGCGGCGGCCACATTCGCCGTTTCCGGCTCTACGACATTCTCGCAGCTTAGGTAATCCGGAGCCTCCACGTCCGAATCGGCGATCGTAATTATCTCTATCCTTCCAGCTTCATCGGCTTTCGGTGACACCACCACCGGTGGACCTCCGCAATCATCACGTTCCGGCGATTCGCCGGCGTCGTACGAGTCGGAATCGCTCCCGTCCGTGTCCATGAATATGAATTTTCTGACTCCTTGGGCAGACGGATGACCCGTATCGCCTTCCGAGTTCGAATCGGAAACGATCATCACCCGCCTCTCTCTTCCGTTCATAAAAACGGTCAAGTAGCGGTAACGTGGCATCGCGTCACTCCAAACACTCCGATAACACAGTCTACAACGTATCGAACGTTTTTGTATTTTGTTTTTTAATTCGTTTTTTGTTTTTGGTTTTTGTCAGCAAACTCGGTAAACACCCAACCGCTCACTCGGCGAAGACTGACCGGGCCGCGCTACGCTCCCGACTTATATATGTATAGGCTCGGCCGACCCGCGCGGAACATCTGCGCGACCGGACTCAACACAAGACCGATCTCCCGGCACCGCGCACGCGCTAGCACGGCGCGACGCGATTGGACCGGCGCTGGGACACGAGAGAGGATATAAGGCCGCGGAGCGCAAAGGCATTCTTCACTCGTTCTTTGACCGTCACGCTGAGAGGTGGTGGTGATGGGTGAGAGTCGCGACGCGATCGCACCGGCGCTGGGACACGAAAGAGGATACAAGGCCGCGGAGCGCGAAGGCATTCTTCACTCGTTCTTTGGCCGTCACGCTGAGAGGTGGTGTCGATGGGTTTAGAAATTCCCGTATAATTCCCGTATTTTCCCGATCATTCTATCATTGAATCCCCGCATACTAACCAATCTATTTTTTGCTGTATTACGACAGAATATTAGTTGTATCAAGTTGTTACTTTCAAGTACTGTACGATAGAATTATAAACAATATGTTCCTCGATCCAAATGTTCATTTCGTCAAACTTTTAGTTAGACATATTTTTGCATAAGGCTTCCCTACGTTTTCGAAAGTATTTATTACTACATCATTTTTACCAAAATTTAGTCGTCTCTCCGTAAAATAGCAAACGGCAAATTCTTTTTGATAAAAAATTCCCGGCTGCTGCAAAAATTCCCGTATATTTCCCGGCTTTTCAAGGGCACTTTCGAATTCCCGTATAATTCCCGGTTTTCCAGGAATTCCCGGTCGCTAGACACCCTGAATTTCTACAGAGTTCGTTTCTACAGAGTTCGTTTACACAGAATTCGTTGCTACAGAAGATAATGTCCACAAAGTTTCATTCTACAGAATGAGTCAATGCAGGATCGTTTCTACAGAGTTCGTTTCTACAGAATTCGGGGGGGTGAGTTCGTTTCTACAGAAATCTATTCTACAGAGAGTCGTTTCTACAGAGTTCGTTTACACAAGTTCGATTCTACAGAAGTTCGTTTCTACAGAGTTCGGTTCTACAGAGTGCGTTTCTACAGAATTCGGGTGTGGAGGTTCGATTCTACAGAATACGATTCTGGAGGTTCGATTCTACAGAATTTGATTGTGGAGGTTCGTTTCTACAGAATTTGGTTGTGGAGGGTCGTTTCTACAGAATACGGTCCCGGAGGTTCGTTTCTACAGAATACGGTCCTGGAGGTTCGATTCTACAGAATTGGGTTGTAGAGGGTCGTTTCTACAGAATCCGGTCCCGGAGGTTTGTTTCTACAGAATTTGGTCCGCAGATGGACGGGATCTATTTGTTTGCGGATCTTATAATAATAATAATAATAATAATAACATCTGGCCTCTCAATTTTTCTTATGGTTTCTGTTCCAATGTTTTTTCTATAAATTCAAAAAACCTTCCGATGCGAATCATGTCTAAACATTTTCCGCTCGTTTACCTCTAAGTCAGTTATGCTTTAAACAAAATTTGACGGTTTTTTATCATTATTCGTGCATTTCGATGTTAACATGCAAATGTATCTACGTATAAATGTACCTATAATATGTTACATCGAAATGTACGAATGATGACGAAGAACCGTCAAATTTTATCCAAACCGTGACTGTGACTTGGAGGTAAACGAGCGGAAAATGTTTGGACATTTTCATCGGAAATTTTCTGAATTTTTAGAAATTAAATTCAGATTTTCAAAGAATAATACGACGGGGAACATGGTGAAATTGACATTTTACGTCTCATTTTTCGAATTTCACGCAAATGACAAGTGACATGAAAATCACGATAACTTTCGAAAAAATTCTGAAAATTTCCAATCTGAAACCGTATTAAAAAAATGTTTCCTGGCATTTTTTGAACCGTTCAATAAGGTCGGAAAATTTCGGAGCAAAATTGAATAACTACAAAAATATGTCGGGGATCTCTCATACTCAAGAATCTCTTTGTTGACACCTGAAGAATGTGAAAAAAAATTTAAGGCCGGATTTGCGTACAGAATTTGTTTGAAAAAAGTGCTGTCCATAAGTATCCAGTGGATGTGATACTTAAATGGAATAAAAAAAAATTAAATAATAAATATTGGGCATTCCACGTCAAACCGACCCCTCATGAGCGTGACCCTCTGGGATTCCGATTCACAATAGATTTTTTGGTTCGATCTGGTCAAAAATGATGCCTCTAATTTTTTTTCATTTTTCCGCCATTTTTGGAGGTTGTATGGTGACCTCAAATATCATCATTAAGATGGACATTTTTTAAATCGCTGATTTTTGTGTGTGTAAAATCAGGGACTCGAAAACACATCGTTTGGTCATAGTCCGATCATGGAATGAAAATTCTAACATTTTTTTTTCAATTTTTGATTTTGAAAAAAAGTATTGAAAAAATTTGATCATGCTTTTTTGTAGTGAAAAAAGAAAAAAAAGAAACTTTGTCTTGGTGAAATTTGATTTTCTTGTTGGTTCAGTTCAAGCGACGCGCATACTTTTGTCAGTAACGTGGTAAAAACGAGGTAAAAATAAAAATAACACGTTACTGACATGAGTAGGCGCGTCGCTTATTACGATTAATATCCAAGTTCACGCACGTAAACTGCGCGAATATACCAAAACATCGTGCTTTAGGGCAAAAACCTCGGCTAAAACAATAAAAAAAAACATTCACATATTTGAATTTATCGGACGAGGCGAACCAAATTAATTAATTATTGGTCCCCACCAAGGAGAGATTCTTCCTCTATTCGAGCGTGCAAACCTTGGTGGGACCGAAAAAAACCGATGAAAAATCAATTTAAAAAAATTTTTCAATAAAAAAAAACTTCGTAAGAAATACGAAATTTGTCAATTTGCCGATAATCAAAGTTTCTTTTTCCTTTATCTTCTACTACAAAAAACCATGATTAGAAGTTTTTTTTTTCAAAATCAAAAATTGAAAAAAATACCTTTTTCATCCCATACACGGACTATGACCAAACGATGTGTTTTCGAGTCCCTGATTTTACAGAACAAAATCAGCGATTTAAAAAATGTCCATCTTCACGGAGAGAAATAAAATTGCTGTCTTAGCTAGCAGTGCTTTGCTGACCCCTGATTTGTCAATAGAGCAACCCTTTTCGTTGATGCAGCATTTGATTTTGCTCCATTACCTAGAGTACGATTGTTAAAATCACCATTACTTCTTGCTGACTCGGAATTGCTGTTCTAGCAACGTTCCGTCCTAACAGCAAGTTAGATCGGTAACCGAGCTAGCGCGCTAGCTGACAACGGCTGCAACCTGTTGTGCGCGCCAGCCTCGGCAGTTCGGGACGCCGAAAGCGTAGCGTCGTTATTAAAATTTTCAATAGTTAGTATTATTCAGAGTGCAGTGTTAATAATAGTTTACATAAGTGTGAATATGGAAGAGGTGAGTCGCTTATTGGAGCAATGGGGGATGAAACCAGACGTAATCCGCAGGTTTGAAGGTAAGAATCAAACGGCATATGTAACATAACCTCTTCAACCATTTGAGATAGGTGCTTCGAAGCATTTAGGGCTAAATCTTTTCAAGTTTCAGGTAGCCTCAATTACTAGTCTTGTTTCAGCAAAACTGTCTAGATTACCACGTGTGATAATCAAACAATTATCAAGAAATTTATGAATAAAGCGAAAAGTCATTTGTTTGACGAAAAGTAAATTTATTTATACACCTCAGGGAAATGAACCGTGTTTTATTCCCCTGCTCCAGCAGGAAAAACCACTTTATTTCTCCTCAGTGGATAAAATATCGTATGCACCACAGGCCAAACGTTGGTTTAAACTCATGCGATTGTCCCGCGTAGAAAAAAGTTGTGTGCCAATATAAGCCGCATATATCGGTGGGTCCTAAGGAATCTGACGTAACTCAGCGTGCAGTCTAGAACGGACGTAACTCGCTGTGCAGGATAGAACAGCCGGCTAACAGACCCAACGCGAAGAATCCTGCCTCCGTACACCCAAGGCGGAGAATCTTGTCTCCGTAGACCCAAGGCGGAGAATCTTGCCTCCGTAGACCC
>JAFFZH010006950.1:19790-38039 GCA_018420115.1 Euura saliciscinereae
CGGTTGCAGTGGTGCTGCGGGTGGTTGTGGCAGGGCTGCTGCTGCTGCTGCCGCGGGCGCTCGTGGCAAGGCTACTGCTGCTGCTTCCGCTACCCGTCGCGGCCGTGCGACTGGTTCTAGTGCTGGCGGACGTGGCAGGGCTGCTGCTGCTGCTACCGCCACCCGTCGCGGTCGTGCGACTGGTTTTACTGCTGGCGGTCGTGGCAGGGCTGCTGCTACTGCAGCTATTCGTCGCGGCCGTGCGGCTGGTTCTACTGCTGGTCTATATCTTGAAGTGAGAAAGTGGAATGAGCGCCTAACCTTGCCCTAATTCTGTTTCTTGAGATGAGGAATTTGTTATTGAAGTTATAAGTATGAATATTACGGCGAGCTAATGGGAGATACGTGAGTGTAATAGTATGTGAAATTACTGTATGCGAATGAAACAGGATCCTTCTGGAATCGCCTGGAATGAGAGAGAAATAGTGAAACTGGAATAGAATGAATGCGACTGGACTAGTTCTGATCGAACAAGTTCGGTAGAGAATGAATGAAAAGAATAGCGATATTAGTGAGTGGTATGTATGTACGAAGAAAGGTATAGAGGCATACGTGTCTTGTATTCGTGGATCGGATGATGAGAATTGCAATTCTCTGTTCAATTACCACCACGTTAAGATATTATAGTTAACTTCTTATTTATATTCGGATGATTTTCCTGAGTTAGTGATTTCTGCTGTGTCTGTATCTTATAACAATTGTGTATCAAACAAAATTTCTTCATTCCATCGTTCATTTTTTCCCATTTTCCTGAATTCAAAATATTTCTAAAGACTGCCAGACTTATCAGCCGATCAAATACTCTCGCCGGTCTCGCTCATATACATAAACCTACCATCGTCCGATATTTCTATCGGAGCGTCGTACACCGGCTCAGGTTCGTCGGGATCCTCAGGTGCAGGTTCGTTCTGGGCTACCCGCCCGGCACCACGACCCCTAGCACGACCTGCACGACCTCTACCGCGACCACGACCACCTCTACCGCGACTCCGACCGCGCACTCCATTCTCTGCATCATCGGGGGGAATTTCGGGCTCTGCACCCTGTGGTTGAGCACGCAGGTTCCTTCCTGGTCGACGACGCCTCACTGCTGTGAATAATAATTGACAGTGAGTCATACCAGAAAGTAGTGTGGGACATGCAGTAGACACTTTTTCAAGAAACTGTTGGAACTATCATAGTGATGAAGTAAAATATACCTGGCTCATCGACTTGGGGGTCTCCAACAGCCAAGAGTCCAGCCGGCATGAGGTCCTCCTCCTGCTCTGCTGCATCTGTGGTATATGAACGG
This sequence comes from Euura saliciscinereae, assembly GCA_018420115.1. Taxonomy (NCBI): domain Eukaryota; kingdom Metazoa; phylum Arthropoda; class Insecta; order Hymenoptera; family Tenthredinidae; genus Euura; species Euura saliciscinereae. The sequence goes on from JAFFZH010006950.1 coordinate 21,121, forward strand.
TGGCAGTATGAGCATGTTCCAATATCCAGAATAAAATTCTCAATCATAAACGTTACTAACCTTCGTCTTCCTCGACCTCGTGCCCGAGTAAGATGCCAACATTGATTGGTACTCTCGGTGCACAGCGTCGGAGAAACTCCATCAGCGTTAACCTGTAAGATCCATGTAATACTCAGTGCACGTCCTCGTATCAAGTGTTATCTTTGTTTGTTCCATGCTCTGTTCATCGTGTCATAAAAGAGGGTGTGTAGACATAATAGGACCGACAAATTCTGGTCGAAGAAATTTTCTAGTAAAATTCTGCGCCATCATGATTTTGAATGGACTCTACATATAATATACTTACTATTAACTGAGTGAAAATGGTTTAGGAAGAAGTAGGAAAATTTTGATTGAATTTGAATAGGAAATGTGACTAAATCGAATATCGTCACAATGATTCACCTGCCAACACTCAGAGCAAGTTGAGCGTCTCGAATCTTCACATCTCTGGCCATATTTTTGAGAGTGCGTGCTCGTCTCGGTTGATGACCATCCTGCAGCCGTGCTAGATCCAATCCTTGATTGTTAATCATTTCCTTCAAATTATCTGGAAATGTGAAAGTAGAATGCGTAAAAGAAGTTGTCATCTGCATGTAGACACAGTGTCGATGAAGCGTTGCTCTTATTCGCGCGATCAGATCCACCCATCCGGCTCTGGAAGCCCTTCGTAGAGTGAAGATAACTAATTGTAAGGTGATAAAATACCGATGAATTTCCAAATATTCGGGTGCAGGCCTCCAAGTTTTCGTTTGGCGTCATTGTGAAACGATTCAACCAAATTATTGGCGCGCACCGGGCAGTCGTGGACGCAGACGACTTCCGCGAGTGGGCCCCAGTGCCTTCGCAGATAAAATGTGAATTGCACAACTGCAGGGTGTGCAACACCAAGCTCGTCGCCCAAGATAGTCAAAAGTTCCAATCCTCGGGCAAAATTTTCGACCGGAACCAACGGCAACGCCATGGCCAACCCCAGAATTGTCCTGTCGACATTCATGAGGCCCAACCGCCTCCACCGCCTTCCGAGGGCCTTATGGAACAGAAATTATCATGCGTTAAAACGAATTGTAGCGGCCAGCGAATACTGAACATTTTTCTGTAGAGTGGTGGGCCGAGTGATCGTCCAAGTAAACCATTAACAGTACGTTGTACATGTATATGGGGCATTCCATGTCAACTCGACCAATGATTTTCCCTCACCATTTTTGAATCGCTTCATAATTTTTTATACGATTTTTCTATCTCAAAATGGCAATCCCAAATTTTTTCAAATTTTTTCCGCAATCCGTTAATTTTTTATTAATATTCAAACCCATCTAAAAAAGGTTTCTTTTAAAAATGTGAAAAAATTCTCAAAAATCTAGTTGTTGATTCCAATCATTTTGCCACCTGGCCCATGATGGGACCTTTTTTTTTAATTCTTCATAGCACTTTAAACATTTTCACCAATCTTGCAACGTCACAAAAAAATCTAAAATAAATCTAAAAAATCTAGTTTTTCATTCCGATCATTCTGACACCCGGTCCAGTATTATAGTGTTGGACTCTCAAGACCGATTCTCAAATATTCTTGATTTTATAATGAACATAATTTTACCACCAACAGCTCGAACTTCAAGTCTAAGGATAGAATAAACATGTAAAAATCATTGATTTATAATGTATAAGTTATACACTCGTTCAAGTCTAAGGATAGAATAAACATGTAAAAATCATTGATTTATAATGTATAAGTTATACACTCGTTCTTTTGGCCGCGTACTGGGTACGTTGAGTATTGGGGATTCAATGTCTTTGTACTCTACAAGTTGATAAATGAACTACAAATGAATATTTGTATGCGTATTCGTGTCTGAAACCACGGATTACGAAATCAAAACTACTTATTTGCTATAATTTCCGACGATGTACGATTCAATAACCCTCCGGTTGCTAATCAACGTGCAAACGGTACGGCGACAAAGTTGAAAAACCTATTCTAATATTGTTGTTTTGTTTCCTTGAACATCCAACAAACCGCATGATTTCTTGATTTGTATACCGCTTTCGTATGTTGAGCTTGTAGAGATAAGTGGACCCCTGAATTTTCAGAACAAGTACCACAGGTGAACGCTGCATCGATTCGAGACGCGGTTCCACCGCCGAACCGTGCCGTCGTCGAAATCCAAGCCCCCGTAGCTCCGGCTATGGTCGCAAACGTTGTCGTGGGTGCAGTCGGAGTTAACGCACCCGAAGGAGAGGGCGCACCCGACGCGCAAGACCAAGGTACCGTTTCACTGCTGCTTAGGTCATCATGTCCAGCTTTTCTTCATCATTTCTTCTCTTGCATGCTTGATGCGGCCGCGTGTCGCAATTGCCTCGTTCAGACGACTGGGGCGAGCTGTAATACTCACCTCAACTGTCTCGGGTAAGATATTCAATCGAAACTTCAATGTGATTTCAACCATTTCAGCGCAACTGGTTCCACGGCGGCATCAGCGGGCTGGACGAGGCAGATGGAATGCCTATCAGGGCCAGCAAACTGTTGCGACGTTACTCTACATGATTGCGAACCCGAACAGAGGGGGTAAAAAAAAGCAGAAAAAAAACAAAGAGGGAGGAAATGGTCGCGGAAAGGGCAATGGCAATGGTAGAGGAGGAAGGGGGGGACAAGGAAGAGGGCGTGGCGGAGGACGGGGTGCCATTGCCTAATCAGGATTTTTTACATTTATACTTCTATCATCATTTTTGCCTAGCCAGGACTTTTTACTTTAAAACTTCCTTTATCATTTTTGCCTCGTCAGGATCCTTTTAATCTAACACTTATTTCATCATTTTTGCCCCGGGAGGACTTTTTACTTTGAAACTTATTTTATTATTTTTGCCTAGTCAGGACTTTTCACTTCAAATCTTCTTTCATAATTTTTGCCTCGTCAGGATCCTTTTAATCTAACACTTATTTTATCATTTTCGCCTAGTCAGGAATTTTTACTTCAAAACTTCTTTTATCATTTTTGCTTCGTCAGGATCCTTTTACTACAACATTTATTTTATCATTTTTACCTAGTCAGGACTTTTTACTTCACAACTTCTTTTATCATTCAACTTTCGAAATGCATCATTCGCTGTCTTTCTTTTCTTCATCCATTCCGTAATTCTGAAATTATACATATAACCAACCAATGTTAATTGTGACTGCTTGATAACAATTCATATCGTAATTGACATTGGTTGGTGAAAGATGGAGAAAAGAAATACACAACGAATGATGCATTTCTTTTTAATAATCGTTCGCCAATCATCTCATTCATCTTTCAAAATCCATCACTCATCACTTGTTTTTCTCTATTCATTTTTTAATAGTAATAAGTACCAATATCAATGTTTCATGACAACATTTATTTCATATATTTAACCAAAGTTTGTTACATACTAATACTAAGATTTATATTAAAAAAAAAATGTGTGTTACCTAATAACATTTATATATCTAACCAATGTTTGGCAATAATATAATTCTATAAAAATGAAAATTTATCATTTTTATCTTTCTTTTCCCCATTTATTGATTATTAATCAACAGACGCTGTGATACTTTTTGAGAAAAATATCATTTTTGTCATTCAAAATTCATCACTTCATAACATTCCTGATCTTTGTCAATCACACTGCTTACATGCCTACTCCACAAACACTGACACGTTCATACTGGATATGGTTTTCCGATTTTCATCTATCTCCGCAATCAAGATATTCCATCTGTTATAGTAGGTATCTGTCAATGTTTTAGGATCGGAGAATCAGAGCAAGGGAGGAATGCACATAACTTGAATATAACTATATCCTATCATCAATCGACTCGGAAAATTCTCGCGCTAAGTTCCTTGAAAAATTTCTCTTCTTTTCCATTTACTTTACTATGCCTACGTTCTTTTCGAGATTAAGCTGGGGCCGTATTTTGGGAAGAGTTTTCACGTTGTCGCCATGAGAATTAGCACGGGTGAAAACTCTTCCCAGAAGAATACGGCCCTGGGGTAAGTGCCAAATGAAAAATTTTCAATACGTTGCGTGAGACTCATTAGCGAGTCTCTACAGGAGCGATCAGGGCAGTGGCGGAACTCTGTCTTCTATCGTTCGCTTATTGATATGATAGATGTATACACGGGATTCAAAGCTTCATCCTGGGACTGTGGCATGAAAATTTATCATTTCATCATTTTTATTGAAAATAATTTGCAGGCTAGTAGTAGTGGTTAACTCATGAAAGCATTTGGTCATGGCTCGTTATAAACGGACTTCAGTTCGGAACAAAAAAGTCATAGGTATAACCATTTGGATATCTATTCATGTCTTTGGTTCTGATGGGTCAGGCTAAGAATGCAGCCGGAAGATGTCGCTAATGTCCAGACAATTTTCATAGTACAAAAGTTCATCATTCCGCCGTTAACGCAGAATAGCGCGGAGGTAGTCGTCTACCGTCGCGAAAAGATCGGAGACTTCCATTATTCTTCACTGTTTCTTCCATAATTCCATGTGTGGGTCAACGGCATCCGGCATCGATCAGTAGAAGTAAATCCAGAAGAGAAGAAAAAAAGAAGAAAAAGTAAGGGAAAAAGAAGAAAGAGGAAAGAAAGAACGAAATACAGGTCTAGTAGGAGTGATTTCGGATAATTTTGGGTACAGATAGGTAACCGGAAGAACATCGCTACAGTGGTCACAGCATCGGCATTTTAATCAAAGTATAATAACTTGTTATTTTACGATCTCATACTTATTCATCTGATTTTTTTTCTAAAAGAGGAACGATCAAATCGATTATTATTCATCTTATTCATCTAAGTTCAGTTACATAGAGGGTAGATTGTGTAGTACGAAAAAAAATAGGTTCACTTAGGTCATTTTGGGTAGGTTAGATAAGGTTAGGTTAAGTTAGGTTATGTTAGGCCGTCTTCTATCGCCCACATAATTTCCAAAGTTGACTCAACGCACTGGAAACAAGGTCGCTGTGCGCCAAAGACATATCGGCAGCTTTGTGCCAGATATATGTGCAGCTTCGCGCCACGAGCAGCTTCGCGCCACCTAAGAGACTCTGCAGAGTCTCGTACAATTCAGATAGAAGACGTCAAACACTAGATACTCACAAATAATAGATATTCTACGTTTGATATTCATACCGGATAATGCAGAATCCAAATACCCCTACCAATCCTTTGCCAGGAAAATTTGTCAGGGATATCACATCTGGTGAGTGGCTCGGAGATGAGCACATGCATCGCTTTGCTCAACTCGTTCGACCGCCCACCTATAATTACGCACTCCAAGAGGCGTGGAAAAGATATTGGCCAGATACAATTGTATCTGTTTTACCAACCGTCAAGGACATTCAAATCCTGTAAAGCGGTGGTTATAAGCAAGACGAAGTGGGTAGCTGTCTACTCAACGGACTTAAGATGAAAGGCGATCAGCACTGGGTGTGCGTTTACTTTGATACAAAGTCGATCTTCATATACGATTCGCTGAATAAAAAAGCACTTTGCCATGAGCATGAAACGTATTTGCATCGATTGTACCCGTTTTACGACTTTGCCAGAAACCCCGTACAGTTCCCAACAGTTCAGCATCAGCTCAACTCTCCCGACTGTGGAGTATTCGCAATCGCCTTTGCCATCTCGCTGATGAATGGGCAGAAGCCGAATGAACTCGTCTATGATACTTCGCTAATGCGAAACCATCTTTTAAAGATATTTGAAGATGATGAGGTACAAAACTTTCCGTGTATCACTGAAATCCACACGTCTGATCTAGAACTAAATATCGCTCATCATGAACACGAAATGCCTGGTGATACCACCCAGCATAAACACTCGCCACAAACTGGCGTAGGAACATGGGCTGCTATTGTCTGACAGCCAAGAAGGGTTGTCATTGACGCGCCAAAACTCTGCACGCGGGACAGTCAACTGAATCATCCCACCACAGATCGCCCATTCCAAAGACAAGCTGGTGATGTCACTAATATTATAGCGAACACACGAAGTGCTAAAGAATTACGGCGGCAAGAGAGACGTAATGCTCGCCCAATTTTAAACGAGAAATCTGAAGATGAAATTATACAAGGTGACTGGTTGACTGATCTGCACATGAGTCAATTCGCGTACCTCGTAAGAAGCCACACCAAAGGTAAATTTTCCCCTCGTGAAACGTGGCGCATACAAATGGCAAGAACAATCGAACAAGTGCCTCCTAATGTCGAGCACATTCAGATACTACATAGTGATGAAAAGCACTGGGTATGCGCTTATTTTGATACCAAATCGATATTTATATATGATTCATTCAATTCGAAGAGGCTCCATAAAATGCACGAACGATTTTTGCGAGAACTGTTTCCCTTTTACCAGTTTGACAGTAAGCCCATAAGGTTTCCGACGGTTCAAAATCAACCCAACCATACAGACTGTGGGGTATTTGCTATCGCCTTCGCTACTTCGCTTATCAATGGTCATAAGCCAGATAAGGTAACATATGACGTTTCTCGAATGCGAGCACATTTATTGAAGATGTTTGATGATAACGTCATAGTAGAATTCCCCCGCTTGCACACAACAGAGCGCAAAGTTAAAGAAAACAGTACTCCGAAACGTGAGAATAAAGTATTTTCTGGAACCGCGGAGCACGTAAATTCGCAGCAGGTCGGCAAAAAAAAAACCACGTTGTGTGTCTGTGAAACAACAGGCTGGAGTAATTGCGCGCGCAGTAAATGCAAAAATTGGATATGCAACATCTGACGAAACCGGTCAGTTACAAGAATTGAGTCACAGAGATAATACTAAGGCACACGTAACAATTGAATGTATTACGGAATCTGATGAGAAACCAGCAATTCTGCAGACTCAAATCGATCAAATATCTACGGAATATGTCACATCTGATAGCAATATTTCAAAACAGTCAGACCAAGAGGTGACGAAAATTTCTATCACGGATGCAAATTTAGCAACACTTCATACAAAAACGTCCGATTGCTCATATAATTCAATTGGAATAACTTCGGATCAACACAATTCCGAAGTGAAACGGATTAAAAAACACGATATTTACCGCGCTAACGCCGAGACGCTGCGACTTCTTGAACGCGAACGCTATCATTTGAATGCTGAAGCGCAGCGAGCTCGAAAGCGCAACAGTTACCACGCAAACGCTGAAAAGCAGCGAGCACGAAAACGCAACAGTTATCATTTTAAAGCTGAAGAGCAGCGAAGTAAAAGGCGCAAACACTATCACTTGAACCCTGAACAACAGCGAAGTAAAACGCTCAAACGATATCCCTCAAATTCTGAAGTGCTGCGAAAAAAAATCCGTGAAAGTTACTCTCTCAACGCCGAAACACGTAGAGAAAGGAAGCGTAAGGTTTACCATATGAATGCTGCGAAGCAGCGAGCTTTGAAGCGTGTCAGTTATTCATCAAACCGCAATTATATTCGTGATCAAAAACGTCAACGGTATAGTGGGAAAAATGGACGAAACGTCATGACAACGCACAAAAAAAATACTGCTCATAAGATTATCGCTAAGTATCAACGTATTCGCAATACAAATACTATAGGATTGTTACAGTCTAAGGAAAAATATATAACCAAGATCACACCGATGATTAATGAGATAACGGAAGTTGCTAGACGAGTGACATCTGAGTCAATTATCAACTGGTGCATCCGTGATAGAGATTTGAAAATAAGCTTGATGAAAAAAACCTTATACATTTTAAAGAAAAAAGCAGACATCTGTCTAACTAAGGCTGCCAAATGCTCCGATAATAAAATCGAAGATAAATTAAGAGTTCTTTGTGGTTCCTCGAAACACATCGCTTCAGCTGAATCATACTTCGGCGAATGTGCGTATCAGCACATCTCATTCAACGATCCTATTATCATTAATACAATCGGACAGTCTGTTAATATTTTACCCCTACTTGAAAAGCCCAATAAAAGCGGTAAAGGCAAGCGAAAGACTTGGCTTTGCGACCGAATGTGCAAGACAAAAAACGTGACATTACTGGAGAAATATGTTGAGTTCCTGTCAATCGTATCCACATGCACAGTGAAAAATATACATAAATTCATAGGCAAGCTAGAGTGTACTGCAAGACATGCGAATAACAAGCTAGGTCATTCGCAAATTTGTTACATGGACAACGCCTCCTGTAAATCAATTTTCCTCCCTGTACAAATTTTATCTGCACATTTTCCGTCACTTCGCTATATACAGCGGCAGGTATATAAGTTGATCAATGGTTGTCTGAAAATTTCCGTTATCGATAAAGCCTTAAACGACGGTGATCTCGCAAAATTGCAAGAAATTTCAAAATCCGCGCAGCAAAATGCTAATACGCTTGACGGTAATATTGAATATGACATTGAGTTGAACGAAGAAGAAATCAGGAAAAAGTATAAAATGGCCTTTGCTGCTTACACAAAACGTTCTACAGACATACCCCGTTTAGTCTGTGTCTCCTGCGAAAAACTTTGTTTCAAAAGAGAACTTACAAATGTCGACAAATTCAGAAATCCAATAACGACAAAAGTTTGGTCAGATCTGATGGAACACGTCGAAGCCGAAGGCAATGCTGCCGAATATGTTTGCCACTATTGTCTGCCTAAACTTCGTGTGAACATTATGCCAGCCAAGTGCATTTTGAATCAACTCATTACCAAATCTGTGCCGGAAACTATACAATCGCTGAACGATTACGGGCGAATTCTAGTGCAAAGAGCTAAAGCATTCCAAACTGTTCAGAAATGTCAAACCGTGGCAAAGAAAAATCTACCCCACAGAGAGATGGTACAAAAAGTCAAAGGCCGAACGTTTCATTTACCCCTACCTATAGAGGAAACATTGCAGAAAATTTGTCCTCCGACAGATCCTATCAATCTTGACCATGAACTACACATATTAGTTCGGGGTATTCCAACAAAGGCTAAATTAGTGTGGGAGCAATTGGTAGACATAAATAAAGTCTGGGAGGCATTAATATGGCTGAAAACGAACAATCCGCACTATGCGGAAATTATTTTGCCAGAGTCGGTTGAAGCCTTGCTGGCTAATATAAAAGATATCGAGTATCAAGTAGAGGATGACAATGTAGATAACGACGAAAACGAAGATGGTAATTTGCGGGAAGCCAAATGTCTTTGTGAAGATAAAACAGAAACAGTAATTGTTGAATGTGAAACTGACGAGGATGAAAACTTGGAGCACATTCAAAATCGGGATGAGACTGATGCAAACAAGCGTCCAGCGTTATTGACGCAAGTTTCACAATCAGACGAATTCTACGAACAATTCACCATCCATCCGATGTACGAAAAGAGGCCTAATCAAACTGTTACAAATCTCTATCAAATGTTGAAAATCAATGACGTGCCGTTAGATAACCGTTATAAAAGTCTAGATTTGCTATGTTTTCCGCATTTGTATCCATACGGTCGCAATGGACAAAATGAGGATAGGTCGACGCGTCTGACACATGCCGAATTCATCAAATCGAGACTCATGTCTAAGCATCCACAATACCGGCTAGATCAGCAATACCTCTTTTATTTATTGAATGATGCCAATATTCGGCAGTTAAGTAGTGGGATATATTACAAACTCAACATCACCAATCCAAGCGAACGGTTTACCGCAGCGAGTTATCTAGAAAAACTCTCGAGAGAAGAATTGGAAGGGAATTTGAATGCAATATTTTCGAGGTTGCGCAACACAGAGCAATATTGGGGCCGGCCAAGAAATGACGTGTCATGTATGATACATCATTACGGTCCAGCAACATGGTTTCTCACCTTGAGTCCGAGCGAATGGTTATGGTCCGATATGACGGAATACCTTCGTGAAGTGGGTGGCCCTACTGCTGCCAAGATGTCTCCGAGTCAATTAATCGCGGCAGATCCAGTGTCTGCTTCCAGATTTATTGACAATAAGTTCCACGCTATGTTGGATTTCATATGCTCTCCCGATAACCCTATCGGTGAGGTGACCCATTATTTCTGGAGGCGCGAGTATCAGGGTAGGGGAACGCAGCATTTCCATCTATTGATCTGGATCAAAGACGCTCCTATTATCGGAAAATCCTCGAACGAATAAATCGCAAGTTTCATTCTGAAATACGTAACTTGCAGAATGCCACCGAAACATGCTTCGCCTGACTTGTATCGTAAAGTGAACACGCATCAGCGGCCTAAACACAATTCATATTGCTTGCGGAGCAAGCAAAAGAAAGACGGCGGTTCAACCAGAGTATGTCGGTTCGGGTTTTCTCGTCCCGTCACGGATAGTATTGTCATCAGAGACGTAGCTGTTTCAATCGCCGGTAGGCGGAACCTCAAATCCAGAGATAGGCTGTACGATCTGCCTCGAAATCAGAATGAGGTCGATATCAATGATTATAATCCAACGATTCTCGCTGCTTGGAAAGGTAACATGGATATGCAATTCATTGGCGAGCTCACAGCTGTACTCATGTGGTATATCACAAAGTACATGTCCAAATGTGAAAAAAGTAACACGGACAAAGACATTGCAGCACAGATAAATTCGACAAAATCGTTATGCAGTCGTTTGTGGAGTTTCGCTCAACGTATGCTGAATCACAGAGAATGTGGAGCACTGGAAGCCGCTGATACTCTGTTAGGAATTGCGCTGCACGGTACAGATTCACAAACAACCATCAAGTGGATAGATGTGAATATAATCAGAAACCGAAAAGTCAAAAGTCGGCAAGAAATTGGAGCCCTTGATGCAGATTCTAATGACATTTTCTGCGATTCAGTGGTTGACACACATTATCCAGCTCGACCGGCGGAATTGGAATCAACCAACCTGTACGACTTCGTCAAATGGTACGAAGTAACTAAAGTCGAACCCAAAGCGCAAGACATTCAATATTATAAAATCGGAAAATAGTTATTCCTGAAAAAGAGGAAACGTGGCTGTCTCATCACCATTATAAAAATAATGTAATGAATCAGCCTGAACGCTATTACTTTGCGCTGTTGTTACTCTTCCAACCATGGAGAGATACAGACGAGCTGCGAAATGGATGTGATACGTATGCAGAAGCATTCGAATCAGTCCAACTGGATCTCGAAGAAGCGTTACAGTATCACGAACGTATAACGGAAATACAAAAAGGTATTGAGCATATGAAAGAGCTTATCGAGAAACGTATAGAAGAAGCAGCTCAATCCCAACAGAGCGATACTTCGGACGCAGTACCACTAGGTTGTGTACCGATCGAAGCAGAAGGTGCGATGAAGGAGTTCCAAGCGCGTGTCGAAAAGATGGAGACGGCGAACGGTTCCCAATTGATATCAGATTTGAACATCGATCAAAAACGAGTATTTGACACCACTACGGGTGCAATATGTTCGAACGATAGAATTCTCCGACACTACGTTAGTGGAGAGGGCGGCACTGGTAAAAGCCATCTTATCGAAGCGCTTGTATGGTGGATTAAACAACATACTGGTAAAGACACTGCCGTGACAGCGCCGCACAGTGGGACGAAACCCCGAATTTGTACCCATAATTCAAAAACCCAATGAATTCGGGTGAAAGTCGGTACTCGTGGGTTTTTGGGATCGCTGATTACGAATCCGAAGTCAAAAATCTCAAAAACAAAATGGCGGACCAAAAACGGTAACAAATTTCTTGAAAAACCTAATGGATTCGAGTGAAAGTCGGTACTCGGGGGTTTTTGGCGTCGCTGATTACGAATCCGAAGTCAAAAATCTCAAAAACAAAATGACGGACCAAAAACGGTAACAAATTTCTTGAAATGCCGACGCTGATGACGAATACAACGTGACAAGGGGGAAAAACAAAATGGTGGGAAATGTTTAGGCATATGCATATACAGGAATAAATACTTTTGATTTTTAAGTATTAATGTCATGAAATGTGAAGGCTTATAAAATTAGTGGAATACAATTTCCTCATCCGAATCATCGTCGTCAAATTCAGAATCCGTTTCTACTATAGATTGACTCGTTATTGTAGGTGGGATCAACAATTCTACAATTCTACTCTTCTTCGAAATTTCGGCTAAAAGGTGTTCCACCAAATCGTTGCATGTTTCATTGAAATCCCCTTTCACCATAACGAAGACCTCCTTCCGGGTGTACAGTAAATTGTCGTCGGTACTAGACCCTGTAATAAAGCCACAGAAAATTAAAAAGTGACAATATTCAACGTAAACTATAATTAATAAAGTACCATCGAACTCATTGGACAAACTGAATTCTTTCTGAAATTAATTTTCTATCTGACTAAATCATTAATAAAATTCATCATCAACAATGTGACTCTAGAAGAACTGTACTACTTTGTTACGAACACCCTATATCGTTGAAGACAGGTATAAGTTCCCTATTGTACTTATTGAACACCCGACAGACCCGGACGCGGACGGCCGGCGCACAGCGTGGTAGCTATAGCGCGCTGCGTATCCGCGCACGATATACTAAAAAACAGACTTTCGCGCAAGATCGCGCAGGCGATCTAAGCTGGTTTCGACAGCTGATAGACTAATCTAGAGCCTAAGACTTGAACGAAGGTGGAGATACCTGGAGAAATGTACTTTTTGTCCATGTGAAAGTAGAAATGAAAAAAATCATATCGTTTTCACAGGGTACCAAACATGGTCGTATTTCAAGCAGATGAATGTGACTTTTCAATTTAACTCATACAGAAATATTTTCTACATACCTCCAGGAGTAGAATCCATTTTGAAAAATCAAAATCGCTTAAATAACTTTCGAGTTATTGATCTTTGAAGTTCACTGTTTTTCCTTACGTTTTCACCCGCCGCGTGCACTCTCAACGAAGGCTGACTTTGGACTAATGTATCGAGCCAGGTATGGAACGGACGACCATACCCTTTGAGGTTTGAATGCACCAATCATTTCTCTACCCCACCCGAGGGTCAAAATTCCCCGAATCCAAAATTCACTTTTCGGAATTATGGGCACGAATTCGGGGTTTCGTCCCACTGTGCATTGACAGGAATCTTTCCTTAAATTATTTTACATGTTGGGTTTAAGTTACGTGTGTTTTGTATAAACAATGTTAATCGTGTATTGTGTTGTTGTCCAAATGGATGTTAAATTTTGTTACTGTGACTCTAATGTGTGTGTTTTAATGCTTCTAATATATTTGAAATGTATGTGAATGTTACGTCAGGTGACATCCGTGGTTTGAATTTAAAGTCTTTTGTCTGCTATTTTCTTGTATGCTTCTAAATTAATAATTAGATGATTTTTCAAATTGTCGAATACGTTACAAATATATATAGGACATAACAGAATATTCTTAGATATGTTTTAAACAGTGTTGAAAGTATCATTCTCCTTCACCATAAATCAGAAATTTGCTTCCTGTGTCTCAGTCAAACAAATAAAGCAAGTGTTTAGTGTTTTAGTAGTGTGAAAAAAGATAACAAACGATAAAAATATTGACCAATCGAAAGCTCTTAAAGCATTAGAGTTAATGCATCAACATGCTTTTTCCACCAGTATTTATTACCAAAGAGTTTTTTCGAGAGAGCTTAAGAAAAGTTGTTTATGCAGTCTCTGTCCGGAAAGTCGATTTCGTCTGGCTGTCATATTTTCCCCTGCTTTCGAGAAAAGGCGTTCACTCGGCACTGACGTTGCCATGATCGTTAAATATTTGAAGGCGATTTTAGACAAATCCGGGTATGCAGGTGCCATATCAATCCACAATTTTAGTGGATCCTCGTTCAAAGCAGCAAGAGGAGTTTTCAGAAACACCCCCAGTTCGTCAGGTAGCTCATCTGACGATGGCTGGTCGTGCTTCTTTCGCTGAGCTATTTGAACCAGATCCAAGTGCCTCTTCCACAATGACGATCCTGCAGTTTCGTCGATATCTACAACAATTTTTTTTTTATTTATCGCGTTTGGGAATAGCGATTCACACAGATCTTGAAACGAAGTTACAAACGTTCAATAAGAGAATGGTATCCAATCACTGGATTCCAATATCCTGTCAACAAGGTGAATATAAATTTAATTTCGAAATTATTACTTTCGTCCTTGAAGTACTTACTTGAAACAACGTCTCCAGCTTCGGGCATCGTATCATTGCAGTTTTGCGGACGTTGTTGCAGTAACATGCTTTTCACAAGGTTGACAGTGCGCGAACAAGCAACAGGATCTTTGAAATCGATTTTCTTGAATCTTGGGTCCAGCAGTGTTGCAATAGCAAACATGGGAACTTTTTCCGCTTGATCAAATCGCTGTTTAATCTCACCCAGCATCTTCTGTTTTAGTACCTCTGCCATCATGTTGTGTGCATCCATGGTCTGCAGTTGATCTACTAATCCATGAATCATGGGTACTACCTTACTCAAAGTAACATGTTTTTCAGCAGACCACTCACGGGTGATTTCCTCTAAGGGTTTCAGAATATTACAGACTTCACTCAACTCTTCTATTTCTTGCGCAGTAAGCATTGGAGGTGCTGACGGGTAGTTGTAAAGAATATTATGAACAACACGACGAATTTGTATAAATCGCTGCAGCATGTAGAATGTAGAGTTCCATCTTGTGTCCACATCCTGTTTGAGTTTGAGCTCGGAAGCAGCGCGTAGTTCGTCACTAGCTTTGATTGATTGCTTGAACCATGTGACGATGCTCTTCACTTTTTGAATCAACCCTGGCAATCCTTCCACACCCCTGATTGATTTTTCCGCCACCAGATTAATTTTATGAGCACAGCACCCTAAATGGTACTTTCGTCCAACAAAATCGTCGACAGCCTTCACAATATTTGCAGCATTGTCGGTTACAATTCCACTGATTTTCTCTCTTGTAATTCCCCATTCGTCGCAAACATTACGCAACTTCTCTTCAAGATTTGCAGCAGTGTGGGACATTGCAAATTCATAAACACCCAGTATGACGCTAACGATTTCAGATCCCTCTCGAAAGTGAGCTGTTACACCAAGAAAGCTGCGGGTATTCAAGCTATCCGTCCAAAGGTCTGTGGTCAGCGTTATATCTCTAACCGTTTTAAGAATATCCTTGAAATCACCCGAAAGCTTGTCATACTTCTGATCGAGACGACGAGCAAAGGTTTTTCGGCAAGGCAACTTATAATTTGGAGCTAAATGAGCGATCAGTTCTCGAAAGCCTTCTCTCTCAACAGTTGCCAAAGGTTGAGAGTCTTTGCAAATCATAAAAAGAATTTTATCTGTCAGCTTGGCATGCTTAACACCCCCTTCTTGAAATGATTTTAAATTGCTGAATGACTCCGGTATGTTTTCTCTCGGTTTGGATTTGGATGTTACTGTAGTTGTTGGACTACTAACACCAACATTCGAATTTTTACTGGAAGTGGAGCTACTTGCAGAAATACAGTAGGCTGACAATGAGCTACAGCCAGCAGTTGACTTGAAACCTGCAACATTGTTACTAGGTTGTCGACACATCGTTGTACTTGATCCTATCTCAACCTTCAATTTTTTCGAACTGGTGTTCTCCAGGGAGCCTTGTATCAGATGGGTACGTTTCGTTGAAACATTTTCTGCTTCACTTTCTGTATCCGTGGTATCAGTATTGTCAGTTAGGATGGAGGCGTGTACTGTTGATAGATGGCCTCTCATGTTTGACGTGTTTCCAGATGTTTTAATGGTTTCATCGCAATACCTACACATCGCGGAATCACTGCTGACTTTTTGGAAATGCTTCCAGATCGTACTCTTCAGACGACCCATGATTGCTGAATCAAGTCAATCTGCGAATGAAAATGAATTCCACATGAAAAATTTATTTCACTGCGTAAATACTGTAGACATTTTCTATCTATAAATCTAAACCGGATCTTTCCATAAAGTTTGTAATTAAAAAATCTCTGGCAGATTCTACAGCTAACCCGTTTCTAACTCTTGATTTGTAGGCTAGGATTTTAACTGTGTGAAATGTATCATTATCTCCTCAACGGCTCTGATTTGGATGTGTTTTTGGGTAGTGCAATAATAGTAAATGTTATTCATCTTACCTTTTATCGTAGATGCCGGTTTTTGCTTAATCTTTATTCCTAAACAATCCAAACTAGTAAGCTCACACCGCGAGACACGCATTCGGAATTTGAATTAAGAATTTGAGTGAAATTCCAGTCAACGGACGCTAAACATCGACATCGCAAGTTAAAATCGATGTCGGGCATCGATATATCGGTTGGACGACATCGATGTATAATATCGATACATCGCACTGAAAACATCGATGTTTTCAATATTTCGATGTCGATGTCCCATCACTAATGTGGGTTGGTACGGCTCCGGACTTGCAACACCTGCGAATCTTCGGCTCGGAAGCATTCGTGCATATACCGAAACAGTTTACGCGAAAGTTCGATGTGCGTGCGCGAAAAACAATTCTCGTCGGCTATGAAGGTGATTCCGCGAACTATCGGGTGTACGATCCTGTGTCGAAGCGAATCAGTGTCACGCGAAATGTTACTTTCCGCGAACGAATAGGAAAGGTGACAAGTCCGCTTGAACAAACTGAGGAAGATAACGAGTTTGTTGTTTCCATTCCAGAAAACAGGCTGGAAGAAGAAGCAGAAGATGACGTCTCTGAAGAAGATGAGGCTCACGAGGACGAGGAAGTAGGTGCGAGAGGCATCAACGAAAACGTGGAAGATGAGACGAGACTACCTCAGGAAGAACCACGTATCCTCAGAGATTGAAGGACATTGAGACTTCCTGCGAGGTATGAGGTGGCCGTAGCTGAGTATATTACTCCACAGACCTTTCACGAAGCAATGACTGGACAAGATGCCACGCAGTGGGCAAGAGCCATCACGGAAGAGCTGGACGCTCT
>JAFFZH010006959.1:1237-23445 GCA_018420115.1 Euura saliciscinereae
GTATGAAGTATCGATACAAAATATCAATAATCGAATCCCAAAGTATCGATTTTCGGATGTATCGATACACATCGCCCATCCCTAGACTGACGAGTCCGAAAAGTTCTGCTACGCGTCCATCTACACTCTCTAACCTCCGCGGCTATTCGCCGGCTCAAACGTCAGTTGGCATTCTACGTTATCTCGTCAAATCCCAGTTGTCAATATAATAAAAAGAAGTGGGGTACGAAATATTTTGTCATCGGGGGGTTCTGTCAGTGCTCAAAGTATCGAAAACTGTCCTATTCGACGTGAAAATCAACATCATTCGCGAAGGAGAGGCTCAAACCGGGAGAAAAATTCACAAAAACCATCTAAAAATGGGCGACGGTAAACAGGACGAACGTGAGCGCTTGTTAAAAAATGACAATATCACCTACAGCAGCAATACAACGGTGGACATAACAGGTTCGATGTCAAATCTTCTTCAATTCCTTCCTTTTTAAATTCCATCAGACCACTCTCGACTATCCGCCTCGAATTTACAGCCGCCGATGAATCAGCGGTGAACACAGTCTCTCCTATCGGTCCTGACGAGCTACCGCCACCCTACCAGTCCACTAACCAGGGTGGTATTCCAATGGTCACGTGCCGCGTCTGTCAAGCTATGATCGACATCTCGGGTAAAAGGGATCAACACGTCGTCAAATGCTGCCAGTGCAACGAGGCTACGGTCAGTTTTGTCCATTATTCTCATCTGCTCACTTTCCCATTCGTTGTTGACACAGGGGCTCTCATCGACGATAACAGAGTTCCCTATTGTCCAGGGAGTGACTCAATCTCTGTATTCATTTGCTTATAGACGGTCTAACTGTTGTCTCGGATCGTGAATATTTTTGTGTACGATTTCGATTCTACAAAATTTGGACAAATCCTTGTCGCCCTTGTTGATTCCTCAGTTATTCGTAGCCTCCTGCGAAGGCGATACGCGCGTTTATCTTCGAAACGTTGAACCGATGACCATTTTTTTTTTTTTTATTCCAGACTGAATTTGAATTTTAATCGTTATTTTCATCTTTGCGACTTCGATTTATTTTATTATAAAAGTTCAATCGTTATGGAAGAGGTACGTTCAGCGAGTTTGGAAAATCAAAGGAAAGACACGGATCAAAGTTTTCGTGAAAATCGATGTAGACCGAAATTTCTTTGCTTGTTTTCACGAAAACTCGACGCTGCGGAGGATAGGCGGCGTGATTCGCTTCATTTTATGTTGAATACCAGAATTCAGACCCTACCGAAGCCCTCGGAGGTCATGAATACATGAAAAAAACTGAGAAGCTTAACGACGATCGAATTAGAAAAGTGTTCCGGTGCTGATAGAAACGATGATTAAATTTCAGCCAATTCGAAACGCACCGCCGGGAAAGAAGTACGTGCGCTGCCCTTGCAACTGTTTGCTGATATGCAAGAGTTCCTCGCAACGGATCGCTTGTCCTCGTCCAAATTGTAAGCGCATAATAAATCTTGCGCCTTCTCCGGTAACTCCGCCCGTTCTATCGATGCCTGGGATGTGCAGAGTCGGTTGCGGTCATTGCCACGACACGTTTTTGGTGAGACCTTCTCCCACTCTCTTCCTCTTATTGTCATCGATATTCGTTTGAATTTCCTACTAACCGAGGATGGACGCGATTTTGTTACAGTTCAACACTCTGAATAACGCATTGGCGCGCTGCCCACATTGCCGCAAAGTATCTTCGGTTGGTCCGGACTTTGCGCGAGGTCGCGGAATCGTCTTTATTATCATCGGAGTGATTGCTCTAGTCGTTGGAATCGCAGTTACAGTGAGTGAAAGCTCATCGATCGACAAGTTTCATGTTTTCTTTCATCAATCTCATCGTTATCTTATCTCTCAGAGTTACGCAGAGCCATCATTTCCTCTCACTCGATCTTGCTTTGTGCTCTCTTTCTGAATAATTCACCGGACACCATATTTAATATCTTTGTTCTCATTCACAGCTCGGGACTTACAGACTCGTGAGAACCAACGGTGGTATTTACGTGGCTTATGTCGGTGAGTAATAGATTGTTTCACGCATTCCGAACTCCTTTGCGATCATAATAAATCCATGTATTGCCTATTTTTTCAGGTGCATTCCTGGTGGCTCTGCTATGTTTTGGTAGAAGCATCTATTACTGTACAATGAAGATAAGCCTGATAGAAGGTCCGATGTAGTGACGCTAATATTCCTGAAATCGATAATAATCCTGATGGATTTTTTTTCCCGTTATTCTTACAATATTAATGTCTCATGTAATCAATTTAGATGAAAAAGAAAAGAAAAACGAAGAAAAAAAATATACATATATATATAATATACATAATAGTGATAATAATATTCCGAAATGCTCTCGTAACGATATACAGTATGAAAAAAATAATGATAATAATAATGTCTTATTTAAAATCTGCGTATATTTGTAATTATTATTATTATTATTATCATCGAATATTGAATTAGAAACTGTTATTGTGCATATAAACGATATTATTATCTGTGAGGTATGATGATTGTATTTTGTTTTTAAGAATGGAAATGAAAAAAAAAAATAGTCCAATTGAGAGAGACAAAGAGTATAAATTTTTCTTCTCTTCTTCGAGTAAATGAAAGAAGAAGAAGAAGAAGAAGAAGAAGAAAACAAAAAATGAGCATTTTGTAAAATATATAAACCTAGATGAACGTACATACCTACCAATATCGATTCATTTATTTTTTTTTTCGTCTATAATATTCTTATTATGATTATCGATTATTAGTTAATTATATTATTATGGATAATTATTAGGCTGCTTGTTTTTTTTTTTAAATATACTTGAACGAAACTAAAGAAAAAGATATCATTCTTAATTTTATTCTTTTATATAACGAATATTGAACGAAAAAAAAAATCGTTATTAAACCCTGTTTATTCATAATTTCTTTTTATTATTATTATTATACATAAAATATTTCAGCAGATATAAATTGCGTTTCTATGATATCTATGATATGAATTTTATGTTTATTTTTAAAGAAATTTTCACGATAATATTTTTTTATTTATTTATTATTGAAGCCCTGAACCGTGTTAGTCGATTGATGTCAAGCAAATTTAATTAAGCCGAATCTCAATTTTTGCAAATTGTAGATTTGCTAATTCAATTAACGAGGCGTGAATTTGCGGTTTATGATACAGACACACACACACACACAGAGAGAGAGAGAAAAAAAAACAATTGATAAAAATACTTTGATACAATAAATTATATATCTGTATATTTAAATAATGATATTAACAATAAAAATTTTGTCTAATCAACATATCAGTTACATGCAGGCATATTATAAAATGAAAATGCCGACGAGATCTGGCGTAAGTCGTATTAGTATAAATAGTTACTACATTCAATATTCATAAGTTTATAATACATCGATAAAGCTAATGTTTCCTTGTTTCTTTTCTTTTTTTTTTTCGCTCTACTTTTGCCATATTCATTGTAAGATAAGCCTTATCAGTCTAGAGAAAATAATGCGTATTAATAATCAATTCAAAGCAAATAACGGTGATTATACACACTCCTGCTTCGGAAGCTTTTAGTGACTTTTGTTAAAAGAAGAAAAAAAGAGAGAAAAAGCTGTCTTATTAAAATAATCCGATTTCTTTTTTGAGCTTGATCTGCTTCCACGACGGCAAGTCTTGAAACTCTTCGTTAGTCATGTGAAATAATTCCTGAAAGTAAATACGATACGTTAGAATTAAAAGAAATAGTCAATGACTGAGGAGCTTCAAAATTGCTTGAAAATAATTTTTTTTCCTTCTTAAATTCTAATGAAAAAATCAATCTCACCTGGAAATCTTCCGGCGATAAGTACAATTCGAGTCGAGTCGGGTCTACGCCTTGAGGCAAAGGCCTTTGCAGCAATTCATCCCGTGGATAAGTGCTCTGGGTCAATTTTCCCAATTCCATTTGTATGCTCAATACTTCTCCGGGATTATGACCGTCCTGAAAGCGATAAAATCATTAGATACATTGCGAGAATTTATCCGGGGATGATTATATCCGCTCTCCGACGCACTTGAATGTTCAATTCCGCTACGTCTTCGCGGGTCGTCCACATGGGAAACAGATTCGTGAATTCTAGCGGTTCGAGTCCAGCCCAGACCAGGGATATCGGAAGTTCGTTAGATTCGGGATGATTCGATTGCCAGTACTGAATCGCAGTTCTCATCGACGCTCGTCTCTCAAACTGCCATCGTACGGCTCCGCTTCCGGTCTGATCGTCGGATCCGCTGTCCGGCCACCAGCCTTGCCAGAGCCAAATTTCGGCCCCATTGTCGAGCATGAATAAGGCTGAAAGCGTGGATCATGATTCAATAGCGAACGGGTCACATATTCGATATCCGGTTCGTGGAATAGAAAACCCACCGGGTTGATTGACTTGGTACAATTCGATCTGAAGAAACGGATACGGCGTCGCGATATCCGCTCTGTCTGCTCTGTGAGCGCAGAGCAGCTCCGTTGGCTTGAATTCCCCCGATACACTCGAAAGATTAAAAAGTCTCGGAGTGTGTTCCGGGGTTTCTGTATCTTTTAAAGATAAATACAGTTCCGGGTCGACTCCGCCAAGAGCTGGAATGAAAAAAATCAACGATTTTGTTCGAGGTCTGATTCTAGTTTGGAGAAACGAATTTCACTAATATCGAGAAATGATCACCGTCAGAAAATTCCTCCGGTTCATCTCCCTCGTTTATCTCGACGATATCAACGTCGCTTTCCTCCGTCAATCCCGCTTCTTCCGGACGATTTGTTTTGAGCTTGTTAGCAGCGTTGAGAGCGTTCTGAAAAATGGATAAACGAATCGTTTAACGCTATTCGAAGAAATGAGTGGAATATCGAGCTAGAAACCTCTCTGATATGCGACAGCGCTGCGGCTCCATGCCACACGTATAATTTTTCCCCTTCTCTGTCGATCAGGACGAACGAACATCGGCTCCTGAGGCTCTCCGTTTTGCACGGTACCTGGACCAAGGATACTTCGGACCCTACGGTCCCTCTGCAGATGTACAATCTGTATCCCTCCGCCTCATCGCGATCCACCCTGTTCCCATCGTGCACAACCATCCCGCCTGAGAATAGATTGAGGAACGCCGGAGTCTCGAATCCT
The DNA here is from genome assembly GCA_018420115.1 of Euura saliciscinereae. NCBI lineage: Eukaryota > Metazoa > Arthropoda > Insecta > Hymenoptera > Tenthredinidae > Euura > Euura saliciscinereae. The sequence goes on from JAFFZH010006959.1 coordinate 6,421, forward strand.
TGAATGACCTGGATCTGAGAAGAATATTCGACTTATTAAGGCTCTTTACGCGATTTTTGACCAAGTATCCCCACCTGAGGACCTTTCTCGTGGTCCAATTCAACAGTGAGCAACGCTGCTGTGCCCTGCTCGTTGGGAGATGCGGTTTGCCCTTGCCAGATGAAGTAAGCGCAACGATCTCTTCCTATAGCCGAGTACTTTGAGGGCTGGCCGCTGAGTTGATTTCCGGTGGTAGTTATCCTGTACATCCAGCGTACGATGTAACTATCACCCGCGTAAAACTGACCCACCGACGAAGAGTCCAGTTGGGTTTGAGAGTATTCGTCTATGTGCCAGACAGTCGTACTCAGAGTTGTGACGAGATTCAATTTCCTGATCTGTAAAATGGATAAAACGTACATCAGAAACGATTCATCCGCGTAGCAAGGGCAGCGCGACACTGACCTCCTCGTCGAACCACTCTTTTCCTCTGCCCAGGTGACTCCCTTCGAGCATCAAATCAACCGGTGTATCACTTCGTCGAGTTATCAGGCTCACGTCGAATGGGAGAACGGTGACGGAGCCGTCGGCTTGTTCCTTGGAGTCGTTGTTCTTGGTCTGTATAACTTGTTTGAAGTCTGGCCAGTCGAGGAATTTCTCTTTGAACAGTACGGGCTCCATGTGCTGCGTTACTTTTAGGAGCAGACACCACTCCGGGCGTGCCGAAGCCTTTCTCTCAACAGACTCGGGGCTCTTCCGAGCTCCTATCACGGAAGCAGCTGTGAGGGGGCAAACGGTGCATTCGGAATAGTCGTAGCCCGCTTTCCACAGTTCTTTAGCCATGTCAGAGGCGAGCTTTCGATTTTGCAAATTCGCTAGTTTGCCGTTCCAGATGTACATCTCGCTCCCGAAGTCGAATACCAGGATCTTACTCGGCTCCAGCATGCCGATCTTTGGTACAACACCCCAGAATTCGGTGTACGGAACGAGTTCTTTATCCATCAGTTCGTAGACCATATTCGTGTTGATCACTACGCCTTCGTAGATTTCGTCTTCGTCCGGATGACCGGCTTCGGTGACTGTGAATAACTCTTCATCTTCGATTCCGAGAAGCTTCCAAAACTTAGAAGTCTCATTTCTAGAGCAAGTCGGCTTCTCTTCGCTGACTGTGACCACCTGATCGGCGGTACAGCCCAGGTCCTTATTCTGTTGAATATTCGACGCTATTTCAGCGCTCCGAGTTCTTTCGATAACGTTGCTGTATTTTCCCACGTAGTTATACACCTCGGTCGGCGTGACTAAAATGTAGTTGTCCCCGCTGTTTATGCTCGAAGCTATCGGCTCCACGAGCCGGACCTGAACGTGCCGTCTTCCCTTTACGAGAATCAGCATCAGATCTTTATACGTGGATAACGTAGTTCCGGAATTCTCCGCCGGTCTGGCAGCATCCCTCAACATTATGGCGTTGAAATCCTCCGTCGACGCCAATCCAGCCAACGCCTCGACGGCTAATGTTGATGATTTCGCGACTGTAACGACAAAATGACCCGAGTTACGGAATGAGTTAATCTCTTTTGAATTTTGAACAAATATATCGGCTCACGCTTCTCGATGTTCAGGTCTTTCATTATCCTGTCCGCAACGCCGGTTTTCACTTCCGTATATTCCGTCCTCAGATCGGTCCTCGCTGCGAGTACCCGCAACGGATTTTTAGACTTCAGTCTTCGTCCGCGAGTCGGTATTCTCCGCCGCTGCACCAAACTTAAGAACGACACAAGAGGCAGAAATTAATTTCTGTAAAGCGATGAGTATTTCGCTGCTGTTGATGCGCGGGTCGGTAATTAACATCGTTCTCAGTTCAGATAACGCGACAATAACACCCAACTACGACGTTCCGACTCACAGAGGAATTTTAGAATTGCGTTACTGCGTTGGGGCCAATTAGTGACAATTAGCGGAAACTCGTTCTATGTTACCGTGGATACGGACTTTCACTTGCGACGGAACAGAAAAAAAAAACGGTACTCTATAGCAAAACGTGAAATCTTATCGTATCGTAGTGAATCACCCGAATGGAAAGATAAGATTGCACAGGCCTCCCCTATGAGTAATACTCGCTTATCTTATCACCCAATCAGTTTTCACAATGCAATACATGTTCTATCGGTTCATTGCCTCCACATGCATCGTGAAAATTTTCAAACGCTATTTTCTCAGCCAAAAACACATTCGATTGATGTGAAATTGATATCAGTGACGTAGAAAAACTCAATGAAGGGCCTGCCAGTCGTGGATTTTCGAAAATCGAGATAAGACGTAATAACAGTTTTTAACAATATTGTTCTGTAATCCAAGAAAGTGCTGCCTCTCTCCACGAGGGGCAGCACCTCCTTGGGCTACAGAACAATATTGTTACACAAAATTCTGATTATGTCTTTCGATATTCGAAAATGCACGATTGGCAGGCCCTTGATTCAGTTTTTCTACGTCACTGATATCAATTTCACATCAATCGAATGTGTTTTGGCTGAGAAAATAGCGTTTGAAAATTCCAAGTGTAAATCATATCGAGGTCACGTGACTTTCATTTCACCTTTACACAGAGACAAACATGCAGCACAAGTATCTGATAATTAATAAGGTGCGAGAAACACGGATCGGAGAGAGGGAAGACTCTCGGTCTTATATCAATATTCTTGATACTACATCCACGATGATAATGGGACGCATAATCAGCTGTATGGAACAATACAGACACTAGCGTGATGGAAACGAGGTAAACGACTCATGAAAGGAACACGATGCCGTAACACGTGCGGTACGCTACTAATAAGGAATGCTAACTTCTATTTTGGTAACGTTTTACCACCTCATCGTTGGCTCCGATGACATTCAACGATGGAAATAACATTGTTATCGATCACATTGTTCCATCCCCAAGACGATGTATCTGTGCAGAGTTGCTATTAGAAACCCTAAAGATGAGTGATTATGGACGATCGAGTAGAGGAATGAGAGAACAGGGCAAGACATCGAGTTTCGTTGCACGTTGAAACCAAAAAAAGGTGAACCTGATCGTAAGATGAGAACTTACAGTTCGGAGCGTGATTTTATCACGTCAAAGTCACTTTGATTAAAGTCAATATATTCATCGTGGCATCTTTTTGCGGAAACACCGTTAAAAAACGTGGCAAAGGTCAGGTCATCTGTTCGAGGCACGGCGACTGTGAGGTCAGAATGTTGAATCGATCCAATATTGTCGGCTGTAAAAAGAAGAACGGAATATAATCACCGGAATTGGTTCAAAGTTTGCTCCAAACTCACCGTCGATGACTCTCCGGGAAAATAAACACCTCTTGAATTCTGTACTCGTTATCTTTTCGGTAGACACTATTTTGCTTTCTGTAAAATAATTAGTGTTATTCAAAGAATACGATCCAATGAACAAGAACAACAATCAGTTACCTTTTTCCACTTTGAAACGCTCGGCTCTGGGTATCTTCTTTCCCCTATTCGACTCGTTCCCGACGGCTTGAATGAGGGGAGAGGATACGGCGGACTGAAAGCCCTCCGTGTGATCGACCTTCATTTTCCCATAAATTGAGTACTGGACAGCATCCGTGGTCGCAACTCTTTGCCTCCATTTTTCAGAAGCAGTTTCCAATTTCTCCATCCGTCCCGCAAGCTTTCCCTGTTTAGATTGTGCATCCGACTTCGGGAGGATGTTGCCGTCCGTAGAATCCTGGAGAAACGATAGAAACGGGGATTGTAACGATTGTAGCAGCGAAGGTGAACAAACGTACGTTTTCCTTGCACGACGAAGCGAGAGGATAAGTAGCTGGTTCGCAGGGTGGTCGATGCTTCCATTTTTCACTTCCGTTTCTTTCCAGAGCCGCGAGTCGGTTGGCTATACTTCTGCTTCGAATTTCCATCGAGTTCAAGTCCTGGACTAATCGAGACATCGTGAGACTCGTATCGGTCATTAAAATATCAGAGTCTAGATCCTTGCTCAACGTCACGTTTTGTTGCCTGTAAGAAAAAATTCAGTCGCAGAATCTGATCGATAAAAAAATTCAATCAGTATTTTCGTTCCACTTACACCGATTTATCGGCTGAAACGAAAGAATCCTCTTCTATCTTTCTCGAGCTAGTAATGCTCGATTTTTTCTCCGCTTTGGTCCTAATCTTTTCCTCTGAAATACGTGAAACTTCGTTTGTCGTAGTCAGGGATTTTTTTCTCAGGTACGTATGAGATGCTTGTTTGTTCAGTCTCTCATTCTTCCTGACGCTTCTTTCTATCTGATTGGAACTCCTCGTTGGTTTATTCCTGATCGTCGATGCACCTTCCTTCGCTTTATTTGTTCCTTCTTTGAGCGGAGATCTCGTCCGCGAGTTTTCTCTAGTTTTCTCTCTTATCTCGGTCAGAGGCTTGCTTCTCAGTCTCGAACCAGCGACGACCTCCGAACGTCTGCCGGATACCGAGACTCTGGATTGCTTTCTTGATACAGTTTCTGGAACTTCGTTGATGGATTCTTTTCCTCGCGGTACGTCGTCGAGACTCGATTTCACCACAGCGTCTGTTTCCGGTATCGCATCCTCTGAAAACAGGAAAGCAGCCATGAATCGAACTTTGATGATTACTTCAAACCACTCACCTGTCCTCGCGAACATTGAATGACGATTGTTGTGATGGTCCAACGGTTTTTTATAGGCAGCTTCCAATTCCTCCGAGGTGACCGGCTGAGTTCTGGATCTTGATGCGAGCCAGTTTTGCCTCGCGGTTCTATTTCCGTTGTACAACATGTTCCTGGACGCGATTGCCTGCTCCGTTGCTATCTTTTCATTGAAGAGTTTCACTCGTTCGGCGAGAGTCAATTTCGAAGGGTCTACTTCTTCGTTTTCTTTGATCGGAGATTTCTGATCCGAAGTTTCCCTGATAGACACGGGTTGAGTGTTCGAACGTTTCGGAGACAAGTGTTTATCCGCCAGCCTAGATCTCTCCGTGGGTCTTAAAATTCGCTGCGACGCGGATCGAACGGATTTTTTCTTTGCAGCTAGTCGTGGGTTTTCTTCCACCGGCTTAGATCGCGGCGATGTTCTTAGTTCGGTTTTGTTTCGAGACAAGCTGTGATCTCTGATATCAGTTTTTCTCAAATGTCCCAAGTCCTCGTGCCTCAGGGCGGCGGATCTATCGACCTTTTTAACGCTCGTGGACATGGCGGAGGGCTGGATTTTACCTAGGGATGGGGTAACTGAAATTTCTTCAGAATTTTTCCTCCTCATAGAGGGTCTTGTCAGAGAGTTAGTAACATGCTCTTTTTTTCCCGACATTTTTCGACGTTCTATAGTCCGATAGTCGATACTTAATCTCAAGACTGTCTTAAGACAGCCTTTGACTTAAGACCGTCTCCAAGTTTAGCACCGACTGAGAGTACGACCCTAAGGATTTTTGCGGATCATGATCTTTCGGTTTAGGTAGCGTTTTTTTTTTTGTCAAATTTTATTCCATGCTTCGACGATTCGCTTCTCTGGCAATATACTGAAATATAAAATTCAATTCACTAGACTTAATAATGCTTCAAAATAAATCATATCTTTTCTCTCCTACATTATCTCTTCGATAATAAGATACTATACAGGGCGGACGATTCCACGTGTCGAGAATGGGAGGGGCTCAAAGTGGCAGAACTTTGAAACGGTAAGATGTAGATCTAAGCCCCTCCCACTATCGATACACGGAATCTACCACCCTGTATATGAAGGAGCAGCAGTGTACAGAACGAGAAGAGGGTCAGGCATGCTACTTTGAAAATTTGAAGAACAATCCCATGATACTAAAAGGTGCGCTCACAAAGCCACATCGCACAGCAGCGTTATACATATTACTAAAGTTCAATCTGATCTCGAACCTAGCGACGATGAAATTGAAGAACCATTGAATATCTCACAATCAGTAAGAAGCCGAGTGCAGTTACGCGGTCATGCTTTTTTCTATGCGAATAACTTAGATCGAGTACATTGAGTCATGCAAAGGAATGTAGTGAGAATAACTTGCCAATTGTTGTAATCGTTCATCGATAAGAGTTGAACTACTTGAATATTCAAATGTGTTGATGCTCGATACACACCGTGCGCAAGAAAAACTCCATAATGTCGGTGTTTTTACACTGGATTCAGAATATTGGCACTAATGACGATTATCACATACTGTGCGAGTGGGTATCTGCCTATGTTATCGTTGCGAGGATATGCCTAGCGGTGTTTCTTTGTACCTAGTGGTATAATGACTGAGATAGCATGCCGTCCGTTGTGGTGACATGGACAAGTTCAAGGTACTACCTGAAGTCCAGAACGATCGGTTGTATTTATGGACACGCATTGAGCAGTCTACTAACACACAAGACACTAGATAGAAGCAATGATGCAGAACACGTTAGTTGGAAACCAAAATTTGAGAAAATAACTCTGCTACATCGAGTACAAACAAGGGTCTCTAAATTTATGGTCAACAAGTGACTCATCCAAACTGCATGATGTCTAGATTCGTGTGATTTCATACTAGAAATGATATGATATGATCATACTTAGTTACAGATACACCAAGAGATTAGTAGCTGTGCACAAAGAAAGAGAGAAAGCAACACAGATGAAAACAGAGCAGTAGAGACCCGAAACATTCAACGAACAGTGGTTCGAGTAAATGTAGAACAAAGGATGAGTTCACAACACAACATTGATTAAAGATCCAGTATTTTACCTCTGTGAAAGCAGTAATATGTAATAATTATATCGAAGACGGACCATCTTCACCTCTCAGCCCTTTCATGTATCAATTGTTGATTCGTCAGGTGATCAAACCATTCGGAAAAATAATGAATATTGTAATAAAGAATGTAGTGATAAGGATCAATTTCTGCCCCTCATCAGTCCGTTTTGTTGACTATGTGTGATAATTGAAAAATAAATTTTTAGATCCACAATAGTGTTCACTCGCCAAAAAGTTTTGACGATATTTCGTAATATTTTTACTAGCAATGAATCAATATTGAATCGATATAATCATGTTATACTGATTAGTGAGTTTTTTTTTGTCCTTTTCACGTGAAAATTTTTACATCGTAATAAGTTTTATTAAAAAAAAAATTAAAGTTACAAATAATATAAATGTCGTAATACTATAATTCTTGTCATTTGATATCGTATTATTAGGTAATAAATAATTTTAAAAAAGAAGAGAACAACACACATATTATATCAACTGCGTTACAAATATGGATATACAATGCTGCTCGCAATATCCGATCCGATATCTTTCGGAAATTTCAATTCCTGATCAGGCTGAAGGACTGACTCCGTTGTATCGTGTTTTCTTTTTTGTTTTTGTTGTTGTATTTTTATCCGTTTTGAATTCGTTGTTTTACGATCAAAGACGTAGTAGGACATCCAATTTTCCTCTCTCATTTCAGATATTCAAGACCTGAAATTTCGTTTAAATTGGAATTTTTGTTTTCTACTAATATTAAAAACTTAAACTAAAAACTTGATCAGAATCTTAATCGAAATTATTGCTTCTCAACATACCTATCTGGTATTTTCAAAATACTTGTAGATTCATCGCGCAAGCATTCTCTACATTGGGGACTGAGGAAATCCCTAGTCGAGTATGTCGAATTTCCGTGAGTAATGAATTTCGATCCAAAAAATCTCTCTTGTCGCGTGTCGTCGAAGTAAACGGACTCCAACGATCTCCGTTTGCTGAGTATGCTGAGCAGTTCGGTCTCGCTATCGGACGTGCAAACTTGTTCTACGGACTGCGCTCTCTTCCTAAAGAACAAATCGTTCTGACGGACGCCTTTGGCTGTTTCGTTACGACTAAATATATCTTTATCACATGAATCGGAGAAACAAGATCTCAGCAGAGTGTTTTGTTTCAATATTGGTCGAGCGTTGTCGAAGAAATTTTTTCCCACGGATTGGGTCAGCCGGTTTCTTAGCGTAGATAATTTTTTTGGCGAAAGTAGATCAGTTCCGTTGGTTTCATGGTTCATAGAACGGTCCTGAGATTGTTTTTGGAGTCCTTTCAGTATAGTTTTCTTTGGCTTATCCTCAGACTCTTCGGATTCAAGACTCGATTTCTTCTTCAATATCGGTCTTGGCTCTAAACACACAGATTCGCAAGACAAAGCATCCTCACGACTGTGTTTTTTTTTCAGTATCGGTCTAACTTCTGATATTTCAACCAGTTCGGAACCCCCGACGGTTGTCTTTGGCACAAAAGTCGTAATGTTAACGTGAAGTCCCGCGCTAGTCTCGCTGATATTGCTCCAAGATTTTCTTTTCAGTATTCCCTGAGGCTCAGCGGCACCGAAACTGTTACATTCTCTCTCGTTTTCCCTGTAAACGTTGTGTTTCAATATCGAAGTAGGATACAAATCTGGACTCTGTGCTCTCCTGATCATTTCGTCGAGAGAAGATCTTCTCTGATGTTTCAATATCGGCTTGAATTCCGACCAATTAGTTTTAGCCAGTGCGACGTCAGGGGAACAACTGCGACGTCTTATAATCTGGCTTTCGTCCAAGCTGCTCCGCTTTTTCAAAATCCCATGCCTTTTAGAGGCCATTCCAACTACCGACGAATCAAAGTTCTTAGGCACTGTGTGAGAGATGTGGGATATGATCTCAGTCTGGTTACTATGATCCGATGAGGTTTTATGCTTCAGAATAGAAGCCGTTGGCTGTTGATGTCGATACGTTGAATTTGGGTCGGTATTATTTTCGGTCTGTTTCTTTAAAATTGAACATTTGTTAAGCGACACTTGCGGCACGTGGACGTATACTGCTGTACGCTCTAGTTTCCCAAGGAGAGCATGGGTAGAGACGGAGGGTATACAAGAAGACAAAGTCTGTGGCAAGACGGAATGCAGTCTTAAGATCGAAGGCGGACTGGCAGTGGAACTCCATCGCTCTGCACGTTCCATAATTATTATCTCTTTCTCTTTCTTTAAATCTCTTTATCTCTTTCTTGATCAATTAAATCTCAGCATCTACTCCTCACAAAACGTTCTCAGTCGTCAGGCACACCACCCCACTACTGTAAACATCCAAATAATTTCCTTGATAACTTTTCCATAAGTTCTACATCATCGCATAATCAAATCGTACCGCACACACAGGGGAATCTATTCCAGCAAATATCCCCGTCGCTGTATCAAAACTAGCTTTGAGGTCTACTTCTAATTCTTCCGCGGTACAAAAATAAAATAATTGCACAGATTTTGAACAGCGAAAGAGATATTTGTCCTTTAAGATTGCTTCGGAACATCGTAATCTGTGCGTCTTTACGTGACTAGAATTAATAAACGTAGTTACATTTCATGCAGACAAGACTCGTAAATTATTTTTATCCATTTCGAAGACCCTTTGGCCGGTCTTTGTTAATATATTCGTCGAATCGTTGCAATGCATATCGCCGATTCAAAAGCATTGCGTAACAGCCGATACTTGAATATAGAGAAAATCAAACCATTATCGAAGAGAAAATATATTAATTAGAATCTTAAAGGCCAAGAATTGAAGCCATAAGAGAAGCACAAAACCGCTGTATATGACAGCGAAGAAAGATTAAAAAGAGTCTCTTACACCAATAGGAAAGTGTAACCAAAGCTGTTAGCCTGATTCAATTTTAGCTACTCGGTTAAATTTCGAGTTTCCAGTTGCCAAGAAAAGGTGGGTACATAAATTAAGTTCGCTTCGTGCTCCGAGGCGATGTGAATAAAAGCTGAGTTTTAATTGCGATGAGTGTGCGACACCGTTCTTCTACAAATGACCCTGAATGTGAGAAGTAAACGACCGTTAAGCTTGCGAACGAGAGATTACATTGCGGTAATAATAATGAAAGCCGATTTTAAATGAATAATCCCCGATGATCTCTCTCGAATCTTTGTATTTAACGATAGAAAAAAGTCTTTACATACAATTTGATCGGACGAAAAGTCGAATCGATGCTACAGTAAAGACTTCGCACCCAGTTACAGTTGACGTCACAGACACAATACAACCCCTACATTGATAGTAAGCCTCGGTACATGCGATTGTGTGATATTCAACTGCTACGGAAAATCCGAAGATAGGTAAAACGAGTGTCTACGCAAAAAGAAACAAGAACAAGGGCACGATGGTATTAAAATCTGTTCAGCATGTGCCTCCGATGCTTGTACTCGGTTGTTTACAGTCGCATCAATCAATTTTTGGGGATTGAATCGTTCTAGCTAATATGGAGTGGCCGCGCCGCATCATGGGATATTTTCCTTCTTTACACCAAACGAAAAGCGACGGCGCTTTAAATTTTCAAGAAAAAATTCATCTTCTCTATCGCAGCGAATTAATGAAGAGAACGTTCATCGACCTGTAAATTAATCCTGGACCTGGGATAGACGTGATCTCGCACCTCTTAATAATACCAACATAACTCGAAGACCTAGAGAATCGGTTAATTCTACAAAAGACGTAAAAGAGGCATCGGATCCAGTCCATAGGTCGAAATAGAATCACAGATGATACAACGTACAACAAAGCATGCGGATTAAATCAGAAACGTTTCAAAGATGGTCAACGCACTTACCTAGTTTGAGGCAACTGCGATTATCTCCAAAATTTTGGCAACTATTTTAACGAACGGCATCGGTGATCAATCAAGGAGTTCTCTGTTAACAGAGGAACGGGATTTCGTCCGATTAGAGCAACGAATAGACAAGTTTTGTTCTTTTTGTAGCAAATGAGACTTTTCCAATTAAAATACTGAAGTTATTGAAGAACTGGGAGTCTGATTTTGTCGATTAATGTGTGATTTGATCACCGAAGCAAATTCTGAACGCTATTTAGTCTGTTAATCTATGGATCATCAACGTTGTCGGTGAGTAATACACCAATAATTTCCCGAATCAAGTTTATTCGGTGTAATAAAAATTCCTGTAACGAATGAAAACATGCGGAGTCTCTGAGCGAGGCTGAAGGATCATATATGGAGTCGGGCAACCGTTTCAAGGCCGCATCCTAGATTCCGAGCAGATTTTTTTTGTCTCTACGACCGATGTTACATTCCCTACGCCCAGATTAGTTATTATTTTTCCAGTTATATCAGACATCGCTAAACAAAAGAGGAGAAAGTCTCAATTACACACCGAAACAGTCTCACAACAATTTGTTGCGACGTTACGAGAGATGGAAGTGAGAAGTTTGTGGACACGAGAAAGCATTGATATTGTGTTCCAGATATAACCGGGTTGCGTGATTAATTGACGTTTAGAAGGTTTCAATAATGTGAGAATAAAATTTCATTCAATTTGCTCCAGAATCTTGGGAATTTGTTTCTGTGTAGTCGACCATAGAAGAGTTTAAAAGCCTTACGTACGCATGTGGGCAATTTTTATTAATTTTATAACGAACCAGTTAAATAAATATAGAATATGAAAGAAAACAAATAATTGCATGTACTGACCGATGTGGATGGGATCACGCGTATCGAGACTCTAATGTGTCTATCGTCGATGTGAGGATCCTGGCGGAAAAAATAGACCGCACACAAATGTCACTTTTGACATGAATAATAAATATAAGGTAGCAACAACTCACCAATATTCGCCCAATCACCTCAAAGATAAATTTTGCGGAGGCGATATGTGGTGGTTTCAGGTAATAACACACCGCGGACTGGCTCGATTCCAGATCAACAAACTCGTCTGCATTCCGTAACCACGTGACTCATAGCCTCAAGCCTCGTTCTCAACAGTCAGAGGCGCATTCGCGTTGGGATTAAAGTGATTTTCATCATAATGATGTGCCAATCAGATGTCGAATAGCACCGCTCTGAAGTTAGGCGCTATGATCTGATTGGCTGAATTGGTTCATCATTATGATAAAAAATCACTTCTAGCCCCAACGCGGGCGTACGAATGGCTAAAAATAATTGATTAATCGATTCATCGATTATTTTTCCTCCGATTAATCGAGTAATCGATTATTTTTATATCGGAAGCATCGATTATTTTTTCTTTATAATCGATTTGACCATTAAATAAGACCTAGATGTGAAAATTTTCGATATTTGTATGAGATTCACTTGAAATTTTGTTCATTGCTAATAGCGATTAATCGATTATTTTTTACCGATTAAATCGCGTTATGGTCGATTATTTTTTTGATAATCGATTAATCGGTGAATCGATTTTTTTTCGTGCAACGAGCATCAGTCAGGCGATCAAATCACGTGCGAGTTTCGTCTCTCACCGTTATTCGCGTGGTCTATGGACCATCGTGTCGTATACGTCCGTAGATTGAGGTTAGAATTATAAATTGACGTTCACCGGCGTTCGTCGAATCCAAAGCCTCGCAAAAATCCGTTAAATAAATACTGGTAAGTCTTTTATAGTTCGAAATTCATCGATGAGACTGGCTCGAATGTGTCTCGTTGTCTTCATCGACCTTTGATCGAAATCGTTATGTTTATATCTTGTGATTTTTAGAGCCAAAGTGAATCCTAACCTAACAATATTTCGAACCGCGTTGTTTTCTAGTCTGTGTAAATAAATAAATCGTTCGCTCGATCCCAAAATCGATTGATTCACGGAAATAACAACGTCTCTGAATATTTATCTTGTTTTTAGATCCTCTTTGTGGACGCGTGTGACACATCCACTCACAATAATGGCGGCCGCGATGCCAATAAACCCAAAACCCTTCCTAAACGGTCTGACCGGGAAGCCAGTGATGGTGAAGCTGAAGTGGGGCCACGAATATAAAGGCTACTTGGTATCGGTCGACGGCTACATGAACCTACAGTTGGCCAACACAGAGGAACACGTAGATGGTAATTGCAATAGCCTCGGAGAGGTTCTAATACGTTGTAACAACGTCATGTACATCAGAGGAGTCGAGGAGGAGGATGAAGAGGGAGAAATGAGGGATTAAGCCACTCAACTTAGCTCATAAGATCGATAATTCGTGTATCATTTTCTTCAAGAATAAAATAAAAATAAATCTTTTGTAATTTATTCTATCATTCGATAGATCCTATTCTCCAGGAGAATCCCCAGATGGCGTGATCTTGGACCATAGCATTTCACCGCCAAGATGTAACATCGATACCAAACCAGTGTAACGGCATGCCTGCATGTGCTTGCAATCGCAACAAAATAGCAGTAATGACGAATCAGATGCTCATTGCTGCTATTTTGTTGCGATTGCAAGCACATGCAGGCATGCCGTTACACTGGTTTGGTATCGATGGTACACCTTGGCGGTGAAATGCTACGATCCAAGATCACGTCATCTGGGGAGTCTTCCCCAAGACGACGTAGGAACCCACGTGATTTTGACTCTTTTTCTCTCTCAGAGTATCAATTTTATTTATTTAGCGGATATTCAGATCATTTTCGGTACATTGGCGATGATTGGTTTGGGTCTGACCCTGAAGACCAGCTTCTTTTTAACTATAGCTTTGGCTATGTATTCAGTCCGAGTTCCAGGTTGTTGAGAGTTGCGGTCTACTTCCATTTCATTATCGTCGTATTTGACTTTCTCCAATACCGCGTATGGCTTTTCCATCTTCACTTCTTTTCCGTACAGTATGTGATGGCCAACTATCAGTATGGGAGTTCCCGTTTTTGTGTAATGCAAATCTCCAATGAATTGATCGTTCAGACTCTGGCCTGAACGAGACTCCAAGTCACCTTGAAGCTCGATAATTGCCCATTCGTTAGTGTCGACTCCGTCTCTGAGAATAAAACAAGTAATTTCATCATTTTTGTAACGAAATCGAAATTAGAGAAATCCCGAATTTGAACCACGGCTACAGTTTCGACTGTGGTTCACTTTCGGAATATTATACATCCATAAAAAAACAAAAGAGTAAATAACAAAGGAAAAAAAGAGGATTTTTGTTTATCAATCGTTGGCGTGCTAACTTTTTCACTCGTATTATCATCGTATGTGAAGCACGAAACTTTAGAGCGGTGGCAATTAAACAATTGCTAAATCCACAGACTATAGGGTATATAGAGAGATCGATCATCGGCGATATAAAAACTGGAAAATATATTCATTGAGTGTTCAAAACGAGCTTCAAAATGAATTTTAATGCTCCTAAAGTTACCAAAAAGTAATAAACCACGTCAATTAGGCTGCAGTTTGATAAAATACTGAGGTTCAGGTGCCCGCGGTGTCTTTGTTCTTTTTTTTCATCCACCGCGCTTCTTGTGTCACATACATAGTTCATGGACGTTGAACGTGGTCGCGGTGTATCGTTCATACACGGTACACCACGTGTTGTTGAGTTGACGCTAGCGACTAGGTTAGAGGCATGCTGGCTATAAGATTGTATAATTGCATTTCATACTCAATAAACAATCGATTGTGGATCTAAGTGGCGTCGAAATAATGTCGACATGTAAAATACACAATTTTAAACTTTACAATCTAGAACCTAAGGCTATAATATGCTTGTCCTACGAGCCGAAAAATACCCGACTAGTTCTTTGCAGGTTAGTAAAAAAATCTCAACAACTATTTTCTTAATACATTCTCTATAGTTTCTAGACTTTCAGACGAATATTGAAAGTATTTACAAAATTAAAGCGTCTGAAGATCAATATAACATTTTTTTTTAACAGCGCGTATAGTCACCAAAATTCAATTTTCTGACTTTCTCTCTATAAAAACGCTTTTATGAAAACTAAATTGTTTTCTCTTCTCCGACCAGAAATGACAACTCTATAGAAATATGGAACGTAAAAGAGGCTCCGTTCCTGGAGAGAACGATAGTCGGTCACCCTGAGAGTTCCGTAGAGACTGTATTATGGGTAGACAAGAGGCTTTTCTCTACCGGTCTGATAGGAATGGTGATAGAATACGATCTAGTGAGTCTCTCTCCGAAGTACGAGGTGGCTGTGACCGGCGGAGCCGCGTGGTGCATGGATGTGAACAAGTCGAAAACGCTGCTGGCTGTCGGGACGGAGGACGGGTACATAAACACGTTCAACATCACCGACGATTATCTGATATATGACAAAATATTCGACAAGCAAGAGGGAAGAATCTTGTGCATAAAATGGGACATAAAAGAGCAGATGATATTCACAGGATCCATAGACACTGTGAGGATATGGAACGCCAACTCGGGACACGCCATTCACAGAATGACCACGTCCAGGAAGGAGGCCAACAAAGAAACTATAGTCTGGTGTCTCGCAGTCACGGACGACAACGTCATAGTCTCAGGAGATTCTAGAGGCGTTTTATCATTCTGGGATTCGGGAAACGGAACTCTGATCGAATCCCATCAAAGCCACTCCGCAGATATCCTAGCGATAGCTATGAGCAGTGATATGAACACGGTTTACTGCGCCGGCGTCGATCCCACCGTCTGTAGCTACTCAAAAATCACCATCAAGTCCAGCGGAAGATGGGTGAAGGGCATAGAAAGACGGCTGCACGAGCACGACGTTAGAGCTCTGGTCGAAGCTGGGGGAAAATTGTATTCCGCCGGGGTAGACGGGCACCTCGTGCAGTCGAGTTACCCGCCAAAGACTCTGATCCGTTATCCGCCTCTGCTGCAATCTCCCAGCGTTATTTTGAGCAAAAAGTCAAAATGCATATTGCTCAGATACAGTAACTATCTAGAACTGTGGAAACTGGGATCAATCAGTAAAAAAATGCAGCTCAATTCCAAGCCTGGTACCGTTCACCAGCTCCAAGACGATCCCGTTAATTTATTACAGCTAAAAACAAAGGCCAACGAGAGCGTTATTTCCTACGCCGTCACAAGCGACTCGAAGATAATCGCATATTCCACCGATTCGTACATCAGGATGTTCAGCTTTGATGTACAGAACGAAGATCCTGTACTTTTGAGACTTGAGGCGGGTGCTTTGCCCGTGCGCAAGGCGCACAAGATGCTCTTTAGTCCCGACGATTCTAGACTCGTCCTTGTGGACAGTAGCAACAAGTCGGATAACGATCAGATTAAAATAACATTCATGAGGAATAGATCGGAAAGTTTTAGCCACGAAGGCGATATTTCGGTCGATCAAGAATTGGTAGAGAATGTAAGTCTCATGTGCTTCTCTCCGGACGGAAAGTACCTCGTTTGCGCGGATTATAAGAGCAATATAGCCGTTTATTGCATCGACAAGGATCTAGCAGCTGGTACAACTAAGAGGTGGTCGTTGCCCAGGTACAAATGCCCTCCTACCGCCATGGCGGTACAGAAAAAGACCCTGAATCTTGTCGTTGCGTATTCCGACCACAAGGTGAATAGAAACGACCCGGCGTATTCTGGGGCGTGTTGATACTGACTCGATTCTGTTTCAGATCATCGAGTACAGTATACCGAAAAGGTGTTATACCCCGTTTTCGACGAACTTGGAAGAGCGACTGCCTAAACAGTGGCTGTCGCGCGCAGTCGCTGTGAGCCACATCACGTTCGACCCCAGGAACGACAATGTGATAATAATGCACGATAATATGATCATATGTGTTATCGATAAAAGCAAAACATTGCCTAACTCGGATGCCAAAATACCGAGGCTGGAGAGCGGCGACTCTATGGACAACAGTAATCACGGATTGCAAACGCAATCTCACGGAGGTTTTCACGTCGTTAAAAAATACAAGGTGAAACATCGATTCGTAGTATTGGAAGCCTTTTGTTGATTAGTTGAAGTTTGTTGATTATCAGAGAAGAGATTTTAGGATGTTCAATCGGACACATGAAGGACCTACTATCAGTAGTTCCAATCTTGCCACCAGGTGAAACTACGCCCCCATTAAACCTCCAAATACCACGTACAGGGTGAATTCCTAACGATGGAACAGTCTGAAGTTGGCTAGAATCGCGAAACAAGCTTCCATGGACAGTAATTCTGAACAAATTCAACTGTCTGGAAGCTCATTGCACTGCCTCCTAAGATAAGAGATCGTTATTGTCACTAGACGGCAATAAGATTAAGAAAGTCAATAAGATTTCTACTAGCATAGCGCGTTAAATGCGAA
>JAFFZH010006959.1:23455-42527 GCA_018420115.1 Euura saliciscinereae
AGAAAGTCAATAAGATTTCTACTAGCATAGCGCGTTAAATGCGAATACGGATCCATTATCTTAGGAGGCAGTGCAATGAGCTTTCAGACAGTTTGATTTGTTCAGAATTACTGTCCATAAAAGCTTGTTTCGCGATTCTAGCCAACTTCAGACTGTTCCATCGCTAGCAGTTCACCCTGTATGTGATATTGGGATGGTTAATGGGGGCGTGGTTTCACCTGGTGGCAAGATTGGAACTACTGATAGTAGGTCGTTTGTGTGTCCGTGTGAACATCCCAACATCTCTTCTTCTCTGATAATCAACAAACTTTTTTTTTCGCAACAAAGGTCGAAAGAATAATACACAAAGAAGCTTCGCATACTAGAATAAAGAAATGAGCCTTCGGACAATTTGATTTCGGTTCTGAACTGTCTGAAACCTTGTTTCTCTATTTTAGCCAACTTCAAACTGTTTCATTGCTTGGAATTCACCCTGTATGCGAATATTGAAAGTGTTAACCAAGGCTTTTGAATGATCTTTTTCAGAATTTGGTACACCTAGAGTGGCTGGCTGGTGACGAGATGGTCGCAGTCGAAGTGAACCCGACTACACTAACAGAAAAATTACCACCTTCCCTCAAACAGAAGCGATTCGGAATGTAAACTTGTATGTTCAGACGCTCGTAACGCGTTTGTTTGTAAATCTGGACTCAGGCTGGTGTTCATAGTAAGGTCTCGAGGAAAAGATCCGACCATGAATACGAGCCTAGGTGAAAGACATCGACTTTTTTTTGGTGCGTCGACCGTCGTCGCCCATTTCTACAAAATAGACGCAACGATCAAGTTTATTTGAATTATTTGTGAATATTAGAAATAAACAAACAACGAAATAACTCGTTTATGATATGAAATCGTTTCATCTTCTGCGTGTTCTCTCAGCATTTTGTCTAGCGATTTCCGGGTTGAACTGCGAGTTATATTTCTGTTGGACAACAGGCCTTGGGGCCTCCTTTACTTCCGGTTCGATTGGCTCTCCGTTCAACTTGGCTAGCAAATTCTTAGTCTTCAATTTCTCAGCGTTTTCGCGTCTCAATCTCTCCGCTCTCAACTTCTGTAAATCTAAACTCGGAGTAGACAAAGATTCTTCAATCTTTATTCTCTTGTGCTTTTTAGACTTCTTTTTCTTCTCCTTCTTACGCTTCTTGCGACCCTTACTATCGCAGGACTCTGAATCGCTGGCCTCTCGCTTTCTCTTAACAGATTCGCTCCGTTTTACATCCAACTTGGCGTTTTTATCGACCCGAGACGAACTGGACCCCATTATTTTCAGATACTTCCTCATATCGTTCAGAGGATCGTTCAGAATCTTCACTTTCGTCGCAGCTTCCTCCTTCTTGTCAGGCTCTGCTATTCTCTCCGGCAATTCGTTGTACCAGCTCTTGTTTCCCGTCGCCTCGTTCGTATCCTGTCCCAGGTAGGTCAAGTACCCGATCTGTTTCTCATACTTTTCCTGTTCCTCTTTCTTCTCCGTTTCATGATCAGCATTGGGCTTGCTGTAATCCCTTTTCCCGTCTTCGACGTCTGCAAAGAAATTTATGTGTTCCAACGGGGCTTCCGACGTCGATTTCTCTCCGTCTTCCGATACCTCCCGTCCGTCGTACTTCTGCCTAGCCTGGTCTCGCAGGAGATTTGTTCTCGCCTCGGTTTCCTGAGCAGAAAATTGTCTCATTGGTTCATGTTGTTGGTTTTAAATACAGAGGATAAAGTATCGGCTCTAGAATTTCTCACCGCTTTTTGTGCTCTGGCTTTCGTCGCCTTTTCTTCCTCTGCAGCCTTGGCTTCGTCCCGACGTACCCTTGCGATATTGTCCTTGGTGCGAACGTGCCATCTAGATTTATATTATCGTGTATCAATGATTAATCGTTGAATTTTCGGTGGAAGCAAAAAGGAAATTTTCACGAGCATACTGTAGGTCATTTATATACCGTAAATTTTCCTCTTTGAGAACATAAATTTATCATTGCTTACCTTTTCTTTGGTAGAATATTCATTTTTATCGCGACGACTGTGATGTGATACGTTTTCGATTCCTAACCTAGAATAACAAGACGCACAACTCAATCTAACCTCACATAACCGAATCTGACGTGGTTGGCAAACAAAAAGTGAAGATTATCGTCTTGAAAACTACGGCAGATATCGATTCCGCGTCATTGAATTGACCTTTATGAGCATTCAATCGCTTCCGAGAAGAAGGAAAATGAAGTTGGGGTGCTGACGGTTTTTGAATCTGACATTTGTGCGAAGGGTTTACAGAAATTCATATACCGTGAGTTTCTCGATGTGCGGGCCACTCGGTGCACCTAAAGCAGGCAACCGTACGTACGTCCCATCACGTGCCGTACGTACGGTTGCCTGTTTCAGGCGCACCGAGTGCAATCACCAATTGTTTCATAGCACTGATCTCTATATAACTGGATAGTGGACTGGTACCCATGAAGTAAGAGGGAAGGAGACCGTACTCTGCCGAGACCGCATCCCAAAAGTGGGGTGAGTTTTCCAGCCATAAGTGAGCAGTTCGCTGGCAAAGAATAACGAGGTCGACGAGTCACGCATGCGCAGTACGAATTACAGTGTCCTCGTCACACTCGCACTTTCTGCCACAGAAACAAAGACAGAGTCACGCATGCGCAGTACGACTTAGCTGTGTCCTTGTCACGAAGTTTCGTGGTCCTTGTCACACTCGCACTTTCTGCGAGAGAATGCGCATGCGTGACTCGTCGACCTCGGTATTCTTTTGCAGCGAACTGCTCACCTATGGCTGGAAAACTCACCCCACTTTTAGGAACGGAGTTCGGTCTCCTTCCCTCTTACTTCGTGCTGGTACCTTTTCTCCACGCTCAGCGTGACGCCAATAGAAGCCGGGCGAGGGGCTTGTGGGGACGAGGGACGCGGTAAACTGGGTGAAAGTCTTAGCGGGAAATTTGATTCGGTTCGGGCGGTTGAAGGTTAGATTGCACCGTTTATTCAACTGAACATAGTTTGAGTGACATAGTTCATCCGTAAAATAACCTCAAAAGCCGTTTTTGATAGCGAATGGCGGTCGGATGTAATCGGAAATAAAAGATTTGAACTGCCCGCTAAGACCTTTCACCAACAATATGCAAATGGCGCTGACCAGGGGGGTACCACTCAGCGGCCGCACTCCACTATCCAGTTATATAGAGATCAGTGTTTCATAGGCAGCTACGAGGGCTACGAGATCCCTGATTGGTTGTATTGGTTTCGTGGCCAACTTCATGGTTCCTCTTCTCGTTTACTCACGGTATGTGTTTCAATGGCATATTGACGCCGAATCAGAGGCAGGGTCGTATTCTGGAACACATTTGTCATCTTCGGTGGATCATCAAATTCCTAGAACGCCTCAGATTGGGGTCGAATCGTGAAAACGCAACTAAAAACATGAACATAGGACATAAAATAGAACATGAACAAATTTAGTCTACTATTTTTCATTCCATGAAACATAATGAACAATTTCTATGACTAGAGTTTCGATTTCGAAAGCCTCTACCGCGTGTTTCTCCCGATGCGGGCGGACAGGGCGGGCGCCTGATAGCAGGCAACCGTGCTTACATCCCATGTCCAAAGCATCTGAAGCGCCCGCGATAGGCAACTGAACATACACCTGTAATTTGGTTGGCAATGCCACGTTGTAGCTCGCGAAGTTTTTTTTTCGAAAATCGAAATTTTCCGGCTAACTTCACGGAGGTGAAAAAATTGCCGAGCCACAATGCTTGGCATTGCCAACCAAATTACAGGTGTATGTTCAGTTGCCTATCGCGGGCGCTCCAGATTCAATTTCCCTGTCCAAGACATAGGATGTAAGTACGGTTGCCTGGTATCAGGAGAAACACGCGTTATTTTAGCGCCTGATGATATGTAACCGATGCGACTTGTAGTACTTTACAGTTTCTCGAATGTGTTCAGAGATGGCGCAACGCCACTGCTTGCCGCGTAACGGAGAGTTTTAAAATCAGGAAATCCTCTGTTTTGGCTACTGCTGTTTCATTACCGTACCGAAATATTGATCCATACTAGTTGAATGATTACCAGGAACTATGTGATTCCTGTTTATAGTGGGTTATATGATTCTAGACGAGTTTTAATTCTGTATAACGGATGGAAAAAGGAAAATTGAACGAAGATACCTAGATGTCAATCATTGTTCAATGAATAATAGACGTATATTCGTCATAATATATAAATATACATATTTACAACCTAACAAGACAATGAATGAATCCTATCGATAAAGAGACAATACATATATCAATGATAAACAGGAAGATATATTTATATATACAGGGTGTCCCATTTTAAATTATAAACGCAAATATTTCGAAAACGGTTGACTGTATCGGAAAATATTTCAGACAAGAGTTGTAGGGTTACGAGGGGGACAGATTCTGGTGACATTGGCTTCCTTGCAAGTGGAGGCGTTGAGGTGATATGAAGGTCAACTTTGGTTTTTTAAATGAAATTATGTATTTATTACTTGTCTATTCGATTGAGCGTTGAATTTTACGTCAGAAAGCACTGGAGCACAGGTGTGCTGAAATAAATTGTTCATGAGATAGAACCCTCAAAAGAATTGGAGCAAAATCTGATAACGAACCGAAAAATGGTGAACTCGTGGCTGCTTGTAAATCTTGATCCGTGGGTCGTATTCAAAACACAAGATGTGCAAATTCAAGCTTGGGAAATCTCTGCCCTGTGCAAGTTGTTGAAGTTGATATCGTAACATGGATTTTCGAAATGATCGTTTCGGAGAGGTGTAACTCAACAATAGGACGCGATAAAAAAAATTCATTCAGCGGAGGTAAAAGTAGTCATTTTGAGCTTCAAATTGCGCACCGTGTGTTTTTTAATAAGACCTCTGGATCAAGAGTTACCAGCATTCATGAGTTCATCATTTTTCGGTTCGTTATGAGATTTTGCTTCAAATCTTTTGAGGGGTGTATCTAATAAACCATTGATTCCAGCACACCTGTGCTCCAGTGCTTTCTGACGTAAAATTCAACGCTCAATCGAGTAGACAGACAATAAATACATGACTCCATTTAAAAAACCATAGTTGACCTTCATATCACCTCAACGCCTCCACTTGCAAGAAAGCCGATATGACCAGAAGCTGTCCCCCTCGTAACCCTACAACTTTTGTCTCAAATATTTTTCGATACAGTGAACCGTTTTCGAAATATTTGCGTTTATAATTTAAAATGGGACACCCTGTATATGTATATGTATATAGATATAGATAGATATATTTTTCTTCTTTTTTCTTTATATTACTGGCGTGTAGACACAAAAATATCGTATATAATATATAATATATAATATTTCACATTAACATTAATTAATAATAATTGTTTATTCATTAAACTATTATATTATATATGGAATAAAAATCTATACAAATCTTCTCTGTGTTTATTTTTTGTTGTTGTATTTTTCTATTTGTCATCATTATTATTATTACATACTTAAGACTAACGTAATACCCTAATTTTCTTCAACTAATGTAAGTGACTAGCTTTATGTTAAAAAACATTCATTTAAATGTGTATATTCAAATACTATGTATTATGCGCGGGTATTCTACTCGGGTTTACCTTGCAATCGGTACTGCAACGTGGCCCATTTAATTTGAACGATCATCTCGAATATTGATAAAAGTGAATTTCATTCACTATACAATCGAAAATCAATCATCAATCAGGCACATCGTGTCTATAAATCTTATGGTATTCAGTACCGGAACAATGTTTGATTTTTTTTTTGTTTTGTTTGTTTTTGTACACCTGTTTATTATATCTAATGAATTTAAAAAAAGACTAGCCACAGATTCTAGTCTCCTCCAAATGTGAATAATTTTTCTTGTTTTTCTTCAAGCTAATTCTTATACCTCATCTCTTTGTCTTATAATTATTAGTCATGTTAATCACGATTTTTTTCATTATCTTTCTCTAACACTTTCAAAGTACTATTTACTATGAATAGAGTTTACATACATCGAATATATCGTTTATAAAATATGAGGTACATTCCTTATAACGTCCAACGGTTCAATTATACAATATCATAATTATAATAGCTTTTCTTATCATTTAAATCCCGTATAATAATATCTGTGTCTGTTTATTTGTCTCTGTTTTCCATGTCTAATGATATCATTCGCATTTTTATTCTTTTGTTTCTTATACCGCGATATCATTATTACGGTTAAAAAAAAAATCGCATTTGGTCCAAAGTATGATATAATATATACCTATGATATAAAAAACTCTTCACATATTGTAATTACATATATAAATCTTTCTTTTTTATGTTATAAACCTATAGTAACATTATTTGATATAATTTTTCTTTAAATATATAATATATATATTTACTTGTAACATTTAAAAGACGTCGAATCTTTCATCTGGACAATTTGATAAACATTTTCCTGATTATTAATATTATCATTATCTTCTCTCTTTATCACTCAGTGCAACTTCAAATTATCCACTTTATTTTTCTTTATCCTTTTCATTCTCGTAATGCTTTATAGTCACGACAATGAAGAAACCCACATCGTTCGACTATTATTTGCACTCTTTCAGTGTCGGTGCATCCTTATTTCCTGTTACGTCGCATAAAAACTCCGCAATGGGACTGATTTGGCAGAATTTCGCCTCATGTTCGCGCCGCCAGTCTCCCATCTCGACTGGTATCTACTCCTCGTCAACGGCTGGTGCGACTTTTCTCAGATCCATCATAGCTCTTCGCTCCCTGTGTTGATCCTCTTCATTTCCGTGCAACAAATAACGTCGCACGGTAGCCTTCCCTCAGACTTTACTCTCAGGACCGTCGGCAGTGTGCTTAAACGAGTTGCGTATCTTACTCAGATGCAGAGCGCTTATGTGACCGTAGCTTTTGTTGTACCAGTCCGGTGTGCGGCCTCTGAAGAAAGAAAAATGCGGAAAATCAGAATTTATTCCCACTAAAAATGACTTCCTCTCTATTCTCACCATCATTTTCAATGATACTCACTTTGTATCCACTCTGGATAGATGCATGATCCTTGATTTTCCGCTACCGCAGGGCTCAATGAGGTATCGAGAGGCCAAAACTATACCCCGAGTACCGCCAAGCATCACAGGAGCGTCTGGATGTTCAACGGAGGTTTCTACTATCACGCAAGCACCTTTGGGAAGGTCGCTTCGCCAGGATCTGAAACAGCAACATCGACATTAGCATCCTGATGCATTTCGTTCACCGATCGTGACAAAAGGGATCAGAGCATCGTCTCACCTCAAGACGCAGTAGTCTCTGGCTGGCAATGGGCTCATGTTACCAGTCGCGTACTGGAACACCTCGACATTTGGATCCAGCTTGTTGACCAGTCTGTATTTCAGCAGTTGAGGATCCCATATGTGTCTCTCCCTGAGCACACGGTGGAGTAGCTCGTTCGGCGGAGCTTCCACCTCGGTCGAAGTCCTCCATAGTCTTAGGGGGTGTCCGTCTCCGACTTTTTTGTAGGCAACATCGACGGCTGGATCAGCCGGATTGTTGATGCTGACCCATCCTCGACTTCTGTTGATCAAAGAAAGAGAATTTAATGTCAGTGGTCCGAAACTTTGAGACGGTATCGGGTCAGCGAGGTTGTAGACTCACTTTTCACGAGCCTCTTTCAACAGCGCCGATGTGCAAGCGTACAGATAGCCTCTCCAGTCTTGTTTCAGTTCTGAACCGAGTTCTTCCAATCCGACCGGTACACTCTCTTCCATGTAGTTGAAGTGGCATTGCGTCAACATGTCCGAAGAAACCTGAGAATGATATGAGATATAGTTAGATGAGGGTTCGGGATCGGGCTCATGAAGAATAAGGACCTTGATGCTCACCATGAATAGTTCACGATGAGTTTTTATCAGATACAAAAGACACTCGTTTGCAGCTTTGTTCTCCGACAATTCCCTCTGGTCTGGTATCCCAACAGTCTTTCTTCTCCTCGGAGATACGCTGTTTGATCTGTTTGAAACGCTTGTGGAAGTGTGATTGAAGTGGAAGAGACTCGGAGCTAGACACACGGCTAAGTTTGAGGCGGTCATTTGGTTGTAGGGTGAATTGCTAGCGACATGATTCAAAAAGTCAAGAAGTGCTTCGAGAGCTTCGCGATGTTCGTCGGGCAGGAGTAGCAGCACGCATTGAACAGCGTCGGGTCTAATTTCCGCCGGTACGTCTGAAACATGAAGAAAAAACCTGTTACATCATAGGTCCTACTCGACTCAATGGAGCTTCCGAACTCACGTTGGAATATGGCGATGAATGTCTCCGACAGCTTGTTCGTCAGCAAGGATTCCGGCAGCTCCCTGAAGTATTGCTTCACCAGGTCAGCAACGTCGAAGGCCTGTTGACCGTCGAAGTTGATATTGTCTCCCTGGGTCTCTGTCATCACTTTGAGCGTCTGGATCCTGGACCTCAGTCCACTCTTCCTGAATATCCCAGTCTGGTCTAGAGCGTTGGCTCTGAGCCACCTCAGGGCTACTTGGATGCACTTCGGCAGGGCCTGTCCGGTCCTCTGAAGGGACAGCAGGAGCGGAACTCCGAATACCGTTTTGTCCTTGTAATCGGGTGTCTTGATCTTCCTTATGAACTTCGGGAGTTCCCAGTTCCACCCGGTCCTGTGGGTCGGACAGTACTTCTCCATGCACGCGGTGAGCTTGAGCAGGGCCAATTTCCTCAGCACCAGCAACTGCCCGCACGACATCGAGGCCATGGCTCTGGGGCAGAGTGGGTCTGACTGTTCCGGGTACAGAGAGCCCCTCTGAAAGCTGTGCCACCTCACAACGGTCCCTTTTTGCCTCGGGGACTCTTCTTCCTGGTCGGAATCTCTGCTCGCAACGGTAGAGCTGCTCTCCTGGCTCCCGGCCAGCTCGGAACTCCTGGACCTCGACTTTTCCCTGTAGATCGTAACGTCCTTAGCGGTCAGTGGAGTGTCTTCGCTGTACAGGTCTTCTCTCCCTCTCCTGAAGCTCTTGTAAAGTCTTTCGTCCCTCTTGGTCTTCTCCTGGTCCTTCGACCTGTTCTCCTGCTGGCTCTGATTGAACTTGTCTCTGTACCTCTGCGACTCTTTTCCCAGGTTCAAACTCCCTCCTCTACTCGTGATGGGGATCGGTTTCGTCGCTTCCTTTCCGGTACTTTGCTGCGTCGCGTTCACGTACTCGAACCCCTTAGCATGGTTACTGTTGGCGTCCTTGAAGTACCTGTGCCTCCACGACATCGGCTGACACTCCGAGTCGCTCAGGGTGCCTTGATCCTCACGTCCAGCTCGGTTGAGGAAACGACGTGGTCTGTTCATCTTCGTTCTGGTCGGCGTAGGCACTGGTCCACCGCCCTGAGATCCGTCCGAACCATAACTCGAATAAGAATCGTCGTTGAAGGGACTCTGCAGGTTGTTGGCCAACGGCGACGCCGGGGGATGGAAAGGAGACGAGGGCAGAGTGAGCGGCGACGGAGGAAGGTGGAGATCGTTGAACGACATCGGCGCCTGTCCCGTCGGTGACACGTCGACGCAGTTCAGGTCCTTCATCTTCTTCTGCATGGTGAGGACATCGAGGACCTGGGGTCCGCTGATTACGACGCCCTCGCGATTCTGCCGCTTCCTCCGTCTCGACTTGAGGGATTCGACTCTCCTCAAAAAGGCCTTGGCGCTGTCCTTCAGTCTTTCCGATCCGGTCCTTCGGAATCTCGGGCTCAAATCCTCCGGCAATGCCCCGTGGGGTAGACTGGCGCACTTGGGATTGTCCAGCATCGTGTCGTCAGCCTCCTCGGCCTCCAGTCGATCCTCGATGGAATCGTCCTCGTCGTCGGGTCTCGCCCCGTCAGCGATGGCCTGAAGCTTCTCGCCGTTTGCTTGCGTGACGTCAACAACCCTTGACCACCTCCTGGTCTTCTTTTCGAAC
Organism: Euura saliciscinereae; assembly: GCA_018420115.1. Lineage (NCBI taxonomy): Eukaryota > Metazoa > Arthropoda > Insecta > Hymenoptera > Tenthredinidae > Euura > Euura saliciscinereae. The sequence goes on from JAFFZH010006959.1 coordinate 33,445, forward strand.
GTCCAATTCTCGCTCAAAGCGCACTGATTATCCTCGTCAGAGTCTTCGCCACCCTGAAACAAAGATTTTAACAATAGAATCGGAAGGGAGAGAAGGTGGTGAGGGTTTTGGAATCGAATTGGGGCGCATAAATATAGGCTCCGGGTGCGGAAACTGCATCGGTGGCAATGAGCCGCGCGTCTCTTTCGTCTCCGGGTATGAAAATCCATTAAAGAACAGCGTGCGAGATGACGGAATCGAGACACGAGGTGGGTGCACCGGTTTTCGGTGCACAAATAGAACGCCACTGTTCTAATAATATATGGCGACTTTAAAATTATCACGTTCGGCAACACCGATTACTTAACGCAGCAAAACCCCGGGGTTGTGGTTTCGGTTGACGTTCGCGAGGTTTCGCAAAATATATCCCGAAAAAGAACCGCGATCTACGTCATAGGTAACCCCTTTTAGTTACGGAATATCTTTATTTCCAGGTCAGATCAAAGTCCGCGGGCTTGTCTCTCATTTCATAATCACCTGCCTTGCAGATTTTCCTTTCATGCCTACAACGCAACGTTTTTATTAATTGTAGAAAACGAGGCCCCCACGTTGGGCGCCAAAATGCTTATTACCCAACGAAGCAGCGTATCGAACCAACAAAAGAGTACAGATATCCGCGTCGTCACATCCGTTCGTTCGTTCGTTCAACTCCAACAAACAGAGCATTAAAAAGTTTACATCGTATATAGATCAGGGCTGGGTGCAGGATATAATTGGGATTTGTCACTGCGTTCAATTGTGCCGAGTAGTGCTCCACGCCTTGAGCCTCTTTCAAAACACTGTATAGGATGTTTGTGAAAGAAAAGTCCGTTTTATAGACTCGTATACTTTCTTTGATCGGTATTAACTCAAGTCACACGGTTTGAGTGGTTCGTATCTCCCAATTTAACGTCTCTCAGACTCTTATACACAGACTAGGAGAAAAAGCACCTATTTTTTCTTCCTATTCCACATACTTTTTTCATCGGGACCACAACGCGGCCTTTGAACTGTATTACCTATTCTTAGCAAACTACACACACACACATCTAGTCGAACTATTTTCGGGATTGATCATCCAACGAACTCGAACCGAGCCAAGCCAAGCTTCTTCGCGGTTGCAACCGTCAATATGCGGGTCAGGCAACTTCAGCTGTTCCTTCGACGGAGACCTTTTAGCCGTGACGACCCACACACGGTATTATAATATGTGTTTTGTGAAGAGAGAAGGAAGAAAAAAAGAGAGAGAGAGACTCTCCTCGGCTCGTTAGAGTCTCGTGACGTAATCTATATGTGGTACCGCGGATTCGATTCCGTCGTGGCATACTCCGGGAGGCGGAGCAAACCGAGTGGTATGGCAATATAACACAAGCAACGGGAAGTGTTGGGGATTCGAAGAGATCCAGACGACACGATAAGAGGCACTTATTAGCAACGGAATGAGATTACTCTACTTGCAAATGCTGCAGTTCTAACGTGTACCGTTATACAGATTCACCGAGTATAGTCTAAGTTCTCGACCAAGAGTCTATAGCGAGACTATATACGTTCGTTCTACCTATAATACCGAAGAGTTTTTGAATTCCGATCGATTAATCAATAAATTATTATCGGGTTTATTTTATTCGCGGTATCGCGTAGCGAGATCGCAATGTGAAACTTGAGAGATCTAGGAAATTTCATTATTCCAATTTACTCGGTTTTCTCGTTTGAGCTGGTATGTGATATCGACGAAAGAAATAAATAACCCGCGAGGTCCGTAATGCAATGCGAGTTCGAGTAACTACCTCGGCTGTGGCTACCGACAAGACGATGACGAGATATTGAATACCGGACTCGCCAGACTGCTTGGCACAGGTTCTAATTAAAACGAAAAAAAAAGAAAAAAAAAACCAAGAGAAAGAAATAAAAACCGAGGATTCGAAATCGAGAAATCTCACGAGACTCGCGAGATCGTTAACGACAACGAGTAATTTTAAAACCGGCTCGGAGAATCGACCGTTCTCGAATTGATTTATCGGTTATCTTCGTAATCAGATTTTTCTTACGCTGCAGCAAGAGTTTAAAAAAACGGTACTTCGCTGGCCCGTATCTCCTTAACGGTTGATCCCACGCGAAAAAAGGTGGTTATCGTTTTTGTAGAGAATTGAACGACCTCAAAAATCGGTTACGGTCAATTTTTCTCTAGAGTCAACGGGCGGCGAGATATAGTCGAAAAGGTAAAATCGATTCGTTTCAATCGACAGCCACCGTGCGGCTAAAGGGTTAAGTGGAATGGATTCTGATCCATTCGAACATGTATCCAGTGGCGAAAAAAACTACTGTTTCAACATTCCGAGATACCGGTATTTCTGCTTACAATATTAGCCAACTTTTTGTTTCTTCTTTACCTCACAAGTAGGGAACCTGTTGACCTGAGACAGACCTTCGTCTAGCGCGCTGTCACGACTCGAAACGATCGAGAGATCGACCAAAAGAATTTAAAGATCTCGAATCGATAGATCGAAGACCGATTATCGTTGAATTTCTCCCGGCTTTTGATACGACGATGAATCAAAGTCGTCGTCGCGCTTTAAAATGACGATAAAAGATCGAATTTTATCGAAGTCGTAAGCGCGCTTTGAGTCGGCGTAAATACAGGTGCTGCGGCATACCGAGCCGCGCTGTCTGCCGCTCCTGTCACACGGGACTTCAACCTGTTCGGAGTTTTACGTGCGTCTCAAGATGCGTAATTACGAGGTTTGACGCAAAAGAGCCGATGCCGGCGCGTGACGAATGGCTTTAAAGACATAAAAAAAAAGTAAACCTCAGCCTTACATTTCTCTTGTCCCGATACGGCGCAAGGAATCCCGAAAGAGGAACAACCGTGGAAAGAGAATCTCGCAAAAAGAACACACACAAAAAAAATAAATAAAATGTAGAAACTGACAGATGAACGTATCCTCAAGTTCCGGCATTCGATTTACACATACGTGATAGAAAAATACGTGCTTTACGAGCTTGCGGTCGAAAAGACACGCGTAGACCATTTACGGGCATGAAAGTTGTATAAGTTGGCGGTAGGAGGATATAAACCGATTGAATGAAGAATCATTTATGATCACATGTAATAATTAGCCCGAAGCTATACGCAGAGCGTATATACATGGTGAGAAAGTGAATGAAATGAGACCATCGATCAAAAATATGGCGTGTGATGTGAAAAGTTCATTTGAGTCACACCATTTTCGATCACAAAACGTTGAATAAGAGAAGAAATTCGACGATTAGAGAAGTCAGCCAGAGGCGTATTGGATAACTTTCGAATGGGGAAACGGACCTAATCAACCCTCTGCTACCCCGATCACGCCGTGTGTCGGTGACGGTTCGATTGGTATTCTATGAGAAGACCTCTACGGGATCCGAGTCATAAGAATAGCCCAAGACAAGCAGCAGACGTAGTCACCATTGCAGTGCTGCTTTCACCCGTGCATAACAATGACCATGTTTTCAAACGTGTCATAAGACCCTTTACCCCGATTGCATACCAAGTCAGACTTCGACTGTTCACTGTTCACTGTTCACTGTTCAGAGGCACGTCGAAACCACCAACCGCGCAGAGTACAAAACTTTGACTACCTACTGGTGACCGGGTGAAGGTTCTCTTCCTCTATGGAAAAAAAAAACTTTTAGGGAACTCTGAATGTACGAATATACGAGATTATCCTAAATTCCTAGAAGTTTGCGGTCATCTAAGCACCCCGATGCCTCTGCTGTCCTCAACGGTCACCAATTCCTAAACACGAACCTAGACGACCCGTATACTTGGCCTAGTTTCATGTACTTGGCGAATTTCCGCTATATTTTTATCTACATGGTGAATTTTTGGCGTTTTCATGTACTTGGCGAACACTTTTGACATTGGTACAAGGTACTTTGCGATTATTCAATATTTTTCATGTACTTGGCGAATTTCCGCTATATTTTTATCTACATGGTGAATTTTCGGCGTTTTCATGTACTTGGCGAACACTTTTGACAGTGGTACAAGGTACTTGGCGATTGTTCAATTTTTTTTTATGTACTTGGCGAATTTTCGCTATATTTTTATCTACATGGTGAATTTTCGGCGTTTTCATGTACTTGGCGAACACTTTTGACAGTGGTACAAGGTACTTGGCGATTCTTCAATATTTTTTATGTACTTGGCGAACTTCCGGATTTTTCGGAATTTTTATGTACCTAGTACTTGGCGAGTCATGTGAGATGAAAATTCGTCGAATACTTGCGACTTGTCCAAGTTCTTATAGAAGTAGAATAAGTAAATCTGCGTGAGTCAAAGGACAGCGAATGTTCACAGAGTCGATTACTCATCAACGCTAGTGTGGACTTGGGTACTTGGTGGATCATTTCTCAATTCTTCCCAAGTAATTGAGCCGAGTATCACGTATGTATGATACGAATAGTCAAAAATTAGTTACCGAATGGCCGAATTTTGCACATTTGTCGACTCGACGATCACCGAATTAACATTTCTTCTTTCCTTCCACGAATTTTTCGCGGACTTGATGCATCGTAAAGACCCTCGATAATTACGAACGATCGTGAACGGAGAAACTGCGTGCGTTATAGCCTCCAGTTTCGGAAATTTAATGCACTGTTACCATGCTCCCCATCATCGGGCAGACTCGCTTTTACCAAACTCTCGCCCTTTCTCTTTAATCGCGTTACAACCTCGAAGGATAAAGTAACGAATAATGCAAAATCTATATGAAATGTGAAATATCAACTCACCGGTTTGCTGTGGCTTGTCGTATGGTGATGATGATGATGGTGCGAGTGGTGAGTGTCGAGTTTCATATTAGCGCATCGGTTAAGCGCGTGCAATCTTCTGTACAGACTCTGAAGTGAGTCGACATCGAGAAAAGGGTGGTCCTTGGCTACTCCAGAAACCTCGATCGGAAACTGGTAATCTGAAACAAAAAGAACGAAGAAAAAGAAAAATTAGACCAATAGAAATGGTACAATGTTCGGGTTCCCATCGTCTAGTGGTATAATAGTACGATAAACAGAGCTATATCCTCGTCATATCCGATTACGGATGTGATCCGCGACTAGACAACAAGGCAGAGATCTTTTGTCTTGCGCAACGCGAGACCCAGGCTTCGACCCAGATCTCGTGATCCAGATCTTGATCTATGATCTTGGTGGGCGAATATGAAGGAGAAGAATTCTCGAATAACGGATTGATATTCATGATGAATCAATAAATTACGTAATCAGCACCGTAACATCGATAATCTTCATCCTTTATCGGTGTAATCGTATCAACTCAAATACCCTCAGCGAATGTAACTTATTAACCACCGATATAAGAAGAGAGCCATTAACTCTGCTTTCTCAACATTCTAATTAGGTCTCAGGTACATACAACGGTGCAACAACTTCCTAGACCCCGCGACGGCTCGACGAATCAATTAGCACCGACGTCAGACGGAAGCATTAAGTACCAGACGCCTGAGGGGCAAAAAAAAACTCTAATCCTTTCCCAGAAGAAGAGTTTCTTCGCAAAATTTAGAAGAACATTCGAGCCTCTCTTTGATCCGTTCAAGTACATGATACAGTATTTATACGAAAGCCTTGATGTTGGGTTCAACTGGGTCAATTGGTTACTATTCATAGTGCCGTTCGATTATCAGCTTGACTTATGAACGGTTTAAATATAGACAAGAAATCTAGTATCTTATCATCATCGGATAAGATTCGGATAAGAAGAACAATATCGGCGTCAGTATCGGAACGTGCGAGGGATTCAAGAGTCAGAGAGAAGCCAGGCGAAAGACGAATCCCTTATTAGAGCCGCGGTATTAATCCTTGAGGTGTGTCGGATCAAGGTGAGGTTGCATAACTCCGATATTAACCGCACATTCGATATGATCTTATAAACTATCGAGTAGGAGGCGGAGAGGTCTCATCCTACGTTTACTATCGAGTAGCAAGGCTGGACTGAGGATGATATTACATAGCCAGATATGGTATGTTCGTTTGGACAAACGATACCGAGAGATATCGGAGTCACATGATACGATCATGATCCGATTTGCTTGTTTTTCTTTTCAAATTTACCTCGCATTGTTGCTCCTTGACACCTTCGGCACATTCGTCCGTCTATTTCACACGGTTTTTATCAGGTATGAAATAACACTGTCCATTAACGACGATGTGACATAGTTATCTGGTTTCTTCTTATCAAAACTTTTTCCACGTGATGATGAGTCACGATCGGTTTATCACGTTGTAGGTATATTTGAGTGGTATTCAACAGTCTTTGACAACACTGACACAAATCATGACGTTTTCGTGTAATTTTTATCGTTCATGATCATCCAAACTCGATTGAAACAAGAACAGAAAAAAATGTTATTTGTTGTTTTTTTTTTTGTTTCTCTGAAGAAGAACTACAAAATGTGTTCACGCTTCAGTGGTTTGCTTCGAACTAGCGATCGCCAGGTTGAGGCGAGCGTAAATGAGGACTTTGTGAAACCGACCACTCTCAGTGGTGGGAGAAAACCAGCCGGACTTGGAAATTTTGTGGTGGGAGTAGAAAAGTAAAGCCGACCGCACGACGATATGTCTGGTTGAGTTTGTGTGGGTGTTTCTTTTTTATCTTCTTCTTCTTTTTTTTTTCGATACAGAAAACCGAGAGAAAGAGACAGTGATCCCAGTATCTTTTTCCAAATGTACAACAATTTTTAGCCAATCATTTTTTCACAGATTAGAAAATTTTACAATATTTTATATTTTTGATTTCTCATGAAATTGTTTTGAAGAAACCTCACAGAATGTCACCTAATGGATCATCGGAAGTTTTCAAGACATTAACTCTACCAGATAAAGAGAATACCTTGAAAACCCCGCAACTTATCACACCTATCTAAGAAATGTCTTTTGGATTGGGCAGAACAGGTTTTTCTGAAATTCCAATACATACTTCAAGACAGTCGAGCAGAATGAAAAGTAGCCGAAATTATTGGACTCTGTGACGGTTAAGCCGCCATATTGAATTAAGGGTGCTCCTTATCAGTTTTCTATGAAGGTCCTGTGCATTCTTCGACTATGATTCGAGGTCTGATGTATCACGAAATCTTCGAAGATTCGCTGGGATTGGTCGAAATTCGACTTTAAGTATGCAAATTTGTTGGTTTGGGGATGATTTTAACTCCGTATAGTGGTGGCTCGTCGAATTGGCGCGGTACCAACAGATGTGTCAAAGACCTTTTTGTTTTGGTTCCCGGAGATAAGTTGGATGTGGAAGAAGAAGATGCACGGCGTGCGTTTCCTTGGACATTGTCCAATCCATAGAAGGTTTATTTCATAGAATCTTGGAGCCTTTCGATTAATCAAACTCGCGGGTTTATTCTTATTCTCCTACTCCTAGTCCGTCCAGGAGGAGAAACGTGTTAGGTGATTTGGTACTTTGCCCAATTTTCGACCGAGCGCGAAGAATAACTTTTGCCAGGAGGGTTGAACGCAGATATATAGAGAGTATATTTAGCTACTAGACGTTTCAATTTTAAAATGGAGTCATTTTTAAACAAGGACGATGTATTATTTATACAATTTTGAAAACCGTTTCGACTCGCGACTGTGCAACACCAACTCTTACACAAATCGTTATGCAATGTGGTGTTACACATGCTTTTTATGCAGTAAAAAAAAAATAAAATATATCAGCCACGGTTTCTAACTTGTGACTAAAATTATTTTCAAGTAGTAAAGTTTCGTTTGCTAATTGCTCGTGTGAAATTTCTCCCGACGGAATTACGTGGCGTTAAATTTTCAATTATCAGAAACAGAATGAATGTTTTAAACAGGATGTAAGTACGTCGTGTTATCATTAATTTATAACACTGCAATAATTCATTAGTAGACGGACGTGAAAATTAGTCATTTGGTCATCGTCGCAGAGACAGACACGTCTCGTCTTGTCCTCCCGGTATATTTAAACCCCCTGCGTTGGTTTTTTGGTTTTTGGTTTTTTTTTTCTTCACGTTCAATGTCACACCGCTTTAAATAAACACGAAACCACGCTATAACCTGACTCGGAGAGATTTCTCAGCCTCCAAACTCGACTTGTACACGCCTTACTTTACACTGCCTCACTCATTGACTAACTGGTACAAATTTCATCTCAGACTAATTTTACTGTCAATACTTTCAAATTGAACTTAAATTCTCAATTTTAAGATCAGGAAAAAATCAGAGCAGTCATTAACTGGGCCAATAAATCATCATCGAATTCAGAACGAAGGAGAATAAAATTTCCGCATATCGAGCCCAGATGTGATCGAAAAGAGCAGAAAGAAAGTCGATGTTCATTATTTTGGGCCATCTTGAATTTTTTGGAAAATTTCATGATTTTCTTATTCGCTAATTTTATCATCGATGCTTTCAAATTGAACTTCAATTTTCAATTTTGAGATCAGGAAAAAATCAGAGCAGTCATTACCTGGGCCAATGAATCATCATCGAATTCAGAACGAAGGAGAATAAAAATTTTGAATGATGTGATGGAAAAGAGCAGAAAGAAAGTGGATCTTCAATTATTCTGGTCCATCCTAAATTTCTTGGAAAATTTCATGAATCAACTTGACCAAATCTGGGCTCTAGACTCGAGGGTCAATCCTGTTCTCGAGATGCACAATGAGACTTTTGAGTTCTCATGGGAAACAGGAAAGAGAAAAAAAAAGAATCTAGGATTTTTCCCCGCCTGAGTCAGTCGCTCCATATATGAGTTATCATCGGTGAATGGGACACTTTAGAGAAAAATGTTCTAGGGTCTAGTCTAGACGCTGGACTACCGAAAGGTCTTCAGCTCGACCGCACGTGAGACGTGCGAGTAAGTCACGGATACAAGATTCTCGACGGATTTGAAAATATATTTACTCGACCTCGGTGACGACGTGGGTTTTGAACCAAACCCAAAACAAGATTTCAGAATCGATCTATTCGACGTCAAGGATCATCTTTATATCTCAAATTTCAAAAGACGAATCCATCGAGTCTGTTCCAAAAAAAAAAAAAAA
>JAFFZH010006961.1:0-12471 GCA_018420115.1 Euura saliciscinereae
ATTAGAAACAAGTAAAAACGAAAGTGATGGTCGATTAAAAAATGGCTGATTAATACTTAATTCGCTATTTTTCTAATTAGGTTACCAATCGTTTTGGTTTTATGATAATGATGTCATCAAGTATCCTTGTTTCACCAGTAAGATTATGATTATTGAACCCTCACGGTAAGTGAGACAATTTTCAATAAATCTTAAAATTTATAAAAAAAAAACTTATTTCACCGTCTGAGGATACAAAAAATCGGTGGTTATTAATTTTCTGAAACTATGACGGGGTGTGCTTGAGCGTGGTTGATCACAGCGCCGCCAGTCGCAAGAAATATGCGTGTGACGTCACGCGTCTAAGCAAGGAAAGTAATAGGTGATCCTTGTTCTTATTGTCTGATCGTGACTAGATGTTGTTCTAGGCATCTTGAATCAACACAGCGACAAATCTAGATCGAGGACCATCCATAACTAGAATTTCCAAAACGACAATTAAAGTGGAAGAATATGTGCACTGGCTTGTTTTGAAAAGAAAATAGAATCTATCTTGGAGTGTCAGTGGAAGTTCGAACGAGTCCAAATCTGACGTATATACCAACGATCAGACGTTAGGGGACCGCGGCTCTCGGTCAGCTTGTTGTCTTGTGTACATATACAGTGAATCGTATTATCCACCGTAAGTATCAGTTGTATCCGTTAGTGTTCAGATCGATTTTCATTGCCGATCGCAATATTGCAATCATTCATCAATGTTCGGGAGCGTATTTGTTTGCAGATAAATTACGTTTTGACAATAATTCAAAGTCTTTGCATGCTTCGAATCGTCATTCGGATAATCAGATCTGATTTAGACGACATGAATTGGAATAATTTTACCCACATTCACATGTTTTTTGCGAGCTAGTTAGAATCATGTAACAATCAGAGATCTGACAATCGATGTGGGAGCGAATACTGAGATGAAAGATTGTGTTTCATTTTCCAGACCATGCCTCGTTTGAAACAGCCGGTTTCTCTGAAGGAAATGTCCATGAAAGTATCGGTGGAATATTTCACAGAGTTTTTTCGGAAATGCACGCACAAGGAATCCTTGGCTGAACTTCGCGAAGGCGTAGCTTTCATCAAGAACGAGATTCGACCTCAGATGCCCGCGACGTTGGCTGTGGAGTTGTACAACTCGTCGCTGGTTCAATTTTCTTGTATTTCACATCCAGACTTGGAAGCTTCGAACACCCGGTGCATGAGGATCGCTTTGGAACTCCTGATGGACGATAGAATCACAGCTGGATTCAAATTGCGGTCCGAAATGATATCATCGTTGGAGCTCGAAGATTTTGCTCGTATTCACGGAATCACGGAAATCCACTCGTCGAGACCGATACCTCACAGCTTAGAAATATTGCATCTGAAGGATCTCACGGTATTCGAATACGTTTGGAACTGTACCGACTCGGATCTCGCCACACTAAGCAAGCACTGTGTGAAGCTGGAGCGTGTCGATGTTTCGGGATCAGGTAACGTGACGGACCTCGGTCTGCGTGCCCTGGCCGAGTGTCCCGGTCTTCGCTATCTCTCGGTCGGCTGGTGCCACGAGGTTTCGTTGAGTGGCCTGTTTCAGTTTTTATCGGTGAACAAAACGATACGCGAGTTGTTCGCCTGGCCAGATGTTCGCGATAATCCGGGATTCGACGTTCGCGGGATCCGCAACTGGCACTTGGATCCCTCAGTGTATCGATCCATCGAGTCCTTCTCAGTGAGAGATATCTCGGACCGACATTTGCTTTCGATCGTTGCCAAGTTTCCTAACTTGAGGTCAATCGACCTCAACGGAACCATCGAGGCAAACCTGAGCGTTTTAGAGTCGCTGAGCAAACTGTCGAAAATTCATTTTTGTTGGCACAGAAGGTCGGACTGGGTCGTGTTTGAGTCACTTTTGGAACGTGTCGGTCCCCGGATCCGCCATTTGAAATCCTGGTGGTGCGGCGAAGGCGAGACGACCGACACGCAGAGATGCTTGAATTCGATATTCCGGCACTGCGAGAATTTAGAGATCTTGGATTTTCAGGGTGGCTACGGATTTGGAGGGGGAAAATTGGTCGTACCGCCTTTTGAGAAACTGAAAACCTTGCAGCTGCGTGTTACATACGATTTTCGAAATGACATCAGAGGCAGAATGAAGATTGAGCTCGGTCCGAGGTTGATGCTCGAAAATCTCGTGCTGGGGGAATTCGACATCGATGAAAGTCGACTAGAATCAATTATCCTCGATCACGCAAGTTTTCCAAATTTGAAATATATTTCACTAGAGGACTTTGATTTCAGTGAGAACTCTTGTTACATCAAGCAACTTGCCATTAAAAACAACCTAGAACTCAGCTTTTTCTGAACCAAATATGTTAAGTTTTTTTGAGTAAGCACAATTTGTAATTACAAATTGTTCTAGTTACGTAGGTTTTATAGTATCTTATCTGTTACCTAGACTTATTGACTAGAACATGTGATATAATCATTGAAATTAGGACACTAAGAAATAAGGTTAGCTTCATAAGTTTGAAATACATACTTATAGGTACCTATTCGAATTTGTTAACGCTCACATACTATAATTTTGGAAAAACATTATACAGATATAAAGATACAATAGTTGTGACAGTGTCACTAACTAGATCACTCTTCTCTCTTCAATAATCTCGAAACAGTTTTTTATAGAGTAATTTACTATCGAGACACAACGACTGGAGTCACGGACATTCAGGGGTAGCTCGGTTACGGACTTGGAGCTCAAAGGGATTCGTAATTTCTATTCAAAACGAGTCTATGGGCGTCTGCAAACAGTCTGGCGCCGCTGGACCCCATCAGACTAAAAATAACTTCTGAAAGACGTCTGGTATCGAGCCACGCTGCCCCGGGGATGATTCTCAGTCCTCGTCTTCCTCTTCCTCCTCCTCCTCCTCTTCGTGCGCCTCTTCCTCCTCGTTCTTCTTCTCCTCGGCGCCGCCGTCCTTCCTCCCCCTGGGCTTGAAGCTCAGGTCGAAATCGTCCGGATACTGAGACTGAAATTTGTGGTGATCCTCGTGCTCGCAGTAGTTCGTGAAGTACTTGAGGTACACGAGCTCCTCGTTCGTCGGCGGAGTCGGCGGCGGCGTCGCCTTCCTCTTCACCTCGACCGGCGCCGATCGGTACATCAACTTTCTCTGCTTTTGCGTTGGCGGCTCCATTATTCGAACCAGAGCAGCTAGAAGGCGGCGCATCAGCGCCATCTGGGACGATTCGAAAGATACTTTATAACATTCAAGCCTCTATATCTTTGAAACGGTCGAATTTAAAAGAAAAATTGTTGAACATTTTTTGTAGAAAATTTTAAGATCTTCAAAATTGATTCAGTAGACTTTTCAGCTAGAAGCAACCGGAAGTGAGATATTGACTAAAATACAGAATGAAGGCATCTGATCGATGTTCTGATATTCAAGCCTGTGTATCTGTGGAACGGTTCATTCCACGAGAATAATCCTTAGAATGATTTTTGTAGAGAATTTTGAGATCTTCAAAATTGACTGAGTAGCCTTTTCAGCTAGAAGCAACCGGAAGTGAGTTATCGGTCAAAGTAACGAATAAGATCGAAATTTTGCTGCCCACCTTCCTGGCCGCGTCTTCGGCATCCCTCATGGTCTTCATTTCCTGTCTGAATCCTTCTTTCTCGCACTGAAGTACGACATCGACGGGAAGATAGTCGAGTTGCGAGTTTAATTCCTCGAGGACTCTCTCAATGGATCTCATCATCGAGTAAGAATCAAGATTCGCGTCATTCTGAGCTACGCAATGTTCGTATGTGTCCTCGACGAAGACGAAGAGATATAGAACCGTCTCTGAACAGACGAGTTCTCTGAAGACACCCTGAAGAAGGTAGTTCGTGTAGTCCTCGAGACTATCCGCGCGGCTTTCCTCCCATAGGATGTCCAGCTGTAAATCAAAACCAGGTATTCAATACTCGTTGCGGAATCAAGTTTCTCGTACAGTTCAAACCTCAAGATCACGAATCCCCTCGATAATCTCTGCAATTTCACCCTTGATAGCGACGTCAGTCCTCTGAACCGACGCGGCCATCTCGACAAGTGGCGCTGCCAAAGATTCGCAGTGTATCATAGCGTTAAGATTCTGCAATTCCATCGCCCTGAAGATATGGATGAGGTCGTACGGGTCCTCGAAGTACATCGCTGGCTCCACCGCCGCGGCTACATCCTTCTCAAACATTTCTGAAACAAGAAAAATAGTCAGGTACCAGACTAACTCTTACTACAGTCAGCCTCTCAGACACTGACCGATCAGCGAGTCGAGGGAAGCAACTTCCTCCGTAGTTCCGTAGCGGCAGAAGACGTCCTCCTTCTTTCCCGATGACATTGTCACCCCGGAATCCTGTCTGTAGGAAGGGTCGTGCTGTGACCTCCAGCTGTGGGGTGCGATGTGGTAGAGGAACCTCTGGCAGGTTTTCACCATCCTCCATGCCTCTTCGAGCACGTAGACCTGGAGTCTTATTTGACCGACGGATTTCGAAACGTCGCGAAGCCGAGAAGTCAGGGCGGACGTCACCCTCGCGGTGTCTTCGGCCTTTCTCAAAACCTCCATACTCTCCTCGTGATCCCTCGACAGGAAGTCTTCGAAGCCAGCTACGTACTGGCGGTACTTTCGCTTCACCTTGTCGAGACGATTCTGTTCCTCGTCGAACTGCTGGTCGATTCTTATGCAATCGTCACGCTCCTGGCCAGCCAGAAGACGGGTTCTGAACACTTCTTGGGTGTCGTTTATGTACGTGCGGATAGTCGAGCGGTCTTTGCACACACGGCCTGCGAGCTCGGTGAAGTATTGAGGATCCACGTCTGTCATCGCGGTCGCTTTGTCGGGATCCTTATGCGTTTTAGATTCCTCGAGTTCGATGGGAACCTCGACCTGGAATTGCAACGAAACACCTTAGAATAGACGGGGCTGGTTTTATCGATTCGCTGCTCACGTGAAGTCGTTGTAGGAGATCCTTGGACTGAAGACTCTGGTGGTTGTCGGCTTCCTGGATCTTCCTGGTGTGAAAATCGGCGAATTCTTTGGAACGTTTGGCTCTGCGACACTGGACGTAGCCGAAGAGGTGAGTCTTCGGCACGACCATGAACGGGGAATGCTCATCGAGGACGTTCCGTGGCTTGCCGAGGTGCTCATGACCGCTGGTGAAGTAGTGTTTCGTCGATCTGCAAAAAGCCCTTCTGCCATTATTCGCCGCACAGTTACTTCGTACCATCCCCTTCAAACCCACCTTGGTACTCGACGTCGGTCCACTGACCAATTTCCTCCTAGACGAGGCGGACGCACTCGACGATCCACTTGACGGACCCTCGAAAAGCTTGCGGGATTCGTACCGTCGCTCATTACCACGTGGAAATCGAGGACTCGGATTATTAACAACCTCAATGACGTTTGATTGAACTCAACCCTCTGAACACAGTTGACGATGGTCAGTCTGACTACTGCGAAATCGGTTTGTGCCCACTTTCTGACTCCGTTCTAGTTACGGTTACTCGGAATCGAACAAACAATCGTCAGGAGTGGAAGGAGTCAGTCGCCTCCTTCCTCATCGATCGAGTCGCTGCTACAAGCGACGCGGAAGACGAAACGTTTCTGATAAGAAGGGAATTAAAATTGCGGAAAAATCCATCAGCACGTATCTTTGGAAAAAAATATTTACTTGTCGATTTGAAAAATTGGTAAACTGGATCATTTTTTACTGAATCTTGGATGAGCTGTACGTGCGGTTGCCTGACACTAGGCGAATTTGAATTTCCCGCGCTCATAGAATTGAATCAAACTGATTAAGCAGATAACTTTTGCTAGTTTCACTGATTCACATCCTGTGACTTTCACCGCCTCAAATAATTAGCGAGATTTTATAAATTCGAAATATTTTTAGTTTTCCCATTGCGTAATTCTGTTTCATCAATATTGCGAAATGTGAGTATGTGAAGGGCTCGCGATTTAAAGAAGAAGAAGACAGACAATATCGGTTCAATGATCTCCCAGCGATGAATTGGCGTTGAAATAGCATTCCAACGGTCGCGAAATAACTTAGCGTGACACGTGGCAAAAAACGATGAACCGATAAAATTGTCAGTCAGTCCTGTGACTGACTGGCTCGAAATTTGATTGCGACTAGCTGTACACATAGTCGCGGTATTTTCCCAACAGGTATAGGTATGAGAGTCAAATTCCGGTTAAACGAACCGCGCCGAAGTAAACAATGAGATACGTGGTTCCATCCCAGATACCACGTCGAACTAGATATGACCCGGTTGCGAAGTGCTCGCTCCTACCTCCTACCGATTCCTCGAATAATAGAATAGGACCACGGCAAGAAACTTACTCCGCTTAGCGGTTCTGGCGGAAAAAGGGGAATCACAGAGCTCTCAAGACCCGAGACTTTCATTGTTGAACGAACCACCGCGCGCGAATAACACTTTAGTGAAAAGGATAAGGGGATTCGGAATATCTGGTGAGTTGCGCTAGATCCTAGAACAGAAAAAGACGATTTTTTATTTTCGATTCAAACTTTTTGGGTGTGAAAGTCTCCTTATTGGGCAAATCGTTACAATAACGAAGTAGACCGCGGATGAATTACGTGATTAAATTCATTACCGTTGGTACAGCGAGGCAAGAAGCTGAGCGTATAACGATAGAGAAAGCGAATCGTATATCCATGTAAATTACGTGATTCAATTGCTGCAAGCGTTGCAAGGGATTGTAAAAAGGGAAACCTTCGAGGACGTTTCTAGGGCTTGATAATAATAAAGTGGTCGAATACGTCGTACCTCGATTCTCGATATTGCGATAGAACAACGATCGGTGTGCAAATACTGAATTTCGCGCGATAAACTAGGACATTCGCCAAGCTGCAGCACAGAGTCTTCAGCGGAGCGCAAAGCGACTATTAATTAGCACAGATTGATTGCCAGAAAAGCGACAAAAAAACTCTCCGCAACAATTATTGAGGAACGTCTTATCTCAGATTTTGTATGAGAAAACGCTCTAATACCTCAAATTTTCGTTTCTTAGAGAATGAAATAAGTCGTTTTTGTACTAAAAAGTGAAATAAGCTGTTTCTCGTCCAGGAAAAGGAAATAGGTCGTTTTTGTGATCAGGAAAAAATAAAATAAGTTGTTTTTCATTTGTGAATCCATGAGACAGAATTTGAAATACGATGTTTTCATGACATCATTCTTCCAAATGCTGATATATGTATGTTTTCCATCACTCGGAAACTTAGAAAAAACGTTTTCAAATCAGAATTCGAAATACGACGTTTTTGATTGAAACTATGCTATGGTAATTTTACATACAAAAATTGAAATGCGATGTTTTTCATTCAGAATCTTTGAGGTAAAAATCACGTTCTTCGATACCGTCGTCAAATTGATTAGAGCTGATGAACGACAATCGCAATACAGGTTAGAGGTAATAACTCGTAATAATTAACTTCCTGGTTTCTCCTCGAGTAAAAATTTCCTTCCATTACACAGAGACACATGTTGGCTAGAGAAATATGGAGTAATTCGTTTCTGTCGCGCGCTTTTGCCTCAATTTGAAATTCATGCTCTGTTTGACCAAGCATCTAGCTTACGTAGTTTCTGTTGAATTTGTCGTTTCAAAAGTTTCTACAGGATACGTGTGTTACATCGCAGTTGCAAAATTTATACTCGATCGAAATTTCTCTCAACGAATCAAAATAAAAGCGAATTTTGTTAACACAGTTATACTCATATAAGTAGTCGTATTTTTTAATTAACAACGAAAGAAATAATCTCTAACGTCACGGTCCTCGGGCAAAAACCGACCGGAGAAAGCCCATCCTCCTCAAACTCCTTCCGGGCAGGAGATAGTGAATTTCTACTGCATGCGAATACACGATATTGAATAATCAAACACCACACGGAGTTCGACCTTTGAGCAGAAAGTGCCAAATTGGACGGTTTCACATTTTCGCCTGTATCTCACTTCCGGTAATTCTTGGCTAAAAAATGATCAGAAATAGTCTGAAAGATTTTTAAATTCTCTACAACAAAGGTTTCATATATTCTTTCCGTAGGATTGACCGTTAAGGAGATATACGAGCTCAAAGTCAAGAAAAAAAATCATCCCAAACTAATTTCACAGTGTAAAAAATTTCGCACAACGGTTCCTCCGGCTCAGTGTCTGAAAATTGATCGCAATCCTCAGAGAGCCACAAAAAAAAAGTAAAAAGAATGATCGTGAACGTATCGACGCTCCTCCTGATGCTCGCTTCAATGGATTTGGCAAAAGCTGCGATCGGTAATTGGGAAGGTTGCGGTGGTCGGCTAGAACGCGCGCTGGACGCTCTGAGGCGGGACCAATCGACACGCAGAACGCGTTTCGACGACGACGACCCGGAGACTGGAATAATCTACCAGAAGGAACTGAGATCGGCTCCGGTGGAGATGACCGTCTCCCAGATAAGCGTGAAGGTAATCACACGAATCTCCTCCCCGACCGTGTTTCCTCATCTTCGCCTGTTCCCCAGCTCCCCCAGGACTCGAGAGGCCTCGGAGGGACCTGGGCCCAGGTCGAGCGTTGCGTGTACGAGCCGAGCAACAACTCCCTCCAGACTCGTCTGGTGTTCAACGACCTGACGGTATCGGGGCGAGTGTCTCTCCTCCCGCTCGATTACCGCGCCCCGATACCTTCGGAGTCGTGCAGAATGACGCTGCGGCTGAGACGCGCCGGTATAGACTTCTTCACCAGCCCGATAGCCAGAGGCAGGGGTCAAATGCGGATAAGAACCGAATCGAGCTTCCTGGAGCCACGGTTTGCATCCATCTACGCCTACGGGTGCAGGCCGACCCGGGGAGCCAAGCAGATAAAGAGGCTGGACAAGTGGCAGAGCGACAAGAACCTGGCGGCCGCACAGCTCTCCCAGGATCCGGTGAGTATCGATCTGTAAATCGTCGACGATCGTTTCTTTGATAAATTGACGGTGTATTTATTGACTGTCTGGCTCAGATAACGGCCGAAGTTCCTCTGGAGGATTACGAGGCCGCTGAACCGCGACTTCCGGATCCCGCGACTCCCGACACGGGCGCGGACAAAGAAAGTCGTAAAACCCGAGCCCTGTTCAGAGCCGACTCGCGACCTGGAATATGGCGGAAAAGTGACTGGGTAACGAGGTCGAGACGGAAACGCGAAGTCGCGGACATAACGCCCAGGGATTTCGCCATGGCCCTGGCGAAGAAGGCGAGATCGCTGTTGAACGAGGGTTCGAAGAACGAGAGCAGAGTCGACACCGCGGAGTCTAGGGACGCCGAGACGAAGGCTGACTACAAGATAGAGACGACGGAGACTCCCGTCGTCGCAGACGAGGCGCAGAGACCCAGGGAACTTTTACTCCAGGAGGACATTCGCGGAGTCAATCTCGCGGACGAAGAGTACGAGCCCAGGGGCTGGCACGCGAGGGAAGGGGTCACCAGGGAAATGGAAGACGTATTTTTGAGAGGGGCCAGTCAGGCGCTCACTAGCTACATCGAGAGGCAGCTGCATCCGGCTATCAAGGAGACTCTGATGCTGTCAATGGGCTACACGATCAGCTATGGATAACGAATTGTATGCTTCAGAGATGTACAAAAGGAAAAGAAGAAAAAAATTATTGTAGACTTTTGTCCGATGAAATTTCCGATCTTGAGATACTTATTTATTGTTTGATGAACGTTGAAACAGAGGAAAAGAAACAGAATAGTCTGCGGAATCTAGTTTTGTCTCGATATTTAATTATGTTTACGTATGAATATGACGAGAATGTAGAAATAAAGTATAATTTAACGTTTTCAGGGATCATGATCATTTTTCAACGACGTCAGACTGTCGTATTCGCCTGATTGAAGGCAACCCGCGATTCTCGACGAATATTTTATCGCTGAAATAATAAAACGATCGATGAACGGATCATCGACGATCGGTTATATCGTTGATATTAATATTTGATTGCAATTGTGATACAAGGAATTCAAACTCGCAATTGAAATTGAATCAAATTATTTTATTTCAACAATAATAGATGTATACATAATTTAGAATGCGAATATCAGCTGCCTGGGAGTCAGTGGAAATCCAATTTGTGAGAGTTAACAATATGGCACAACCCTACGCTCTCTTATCAACGACCCGAGGGTCACTGACCGTAGCGCCGCAACCCCACGGGTTTATAACGGCAGTCCAGTACTCCAGTGACGTCAGTGTGACATCGGTGTAAATATCGATTGTATCGCGTGTCTAATGACATAAGGTCGTAAGCGCCAAAAACGCGATTTTGGTGGCAAAAGGTTGTATAATTTTTTTTCACGCCATTCGCTCTGAAAACTGCCAAAACGTGATCAATTGAAATTACGAGATCGAAAAATGTAAGTGCAAACGGTCATAAGTTGGCGTATACGTCAAACGTCAACGTCGTTCTTTCATTACAATTTTTAAGGAAAAATAAAAAAACAACGTAAAGGCAAAACGTCGTAAGCGCCATTTTTTTTAAATGATTTGTAATGATTTTTCCAAATAGTTGTAAAAACTCGTAAAACGCAAAGATAGATTGAAAGAACGACCATTTAAACAAATTCGATAGTTGAAAGCAGAAGGTCGTGACCGCTATTTTGATTTTTTTCAATTTTTCATGATTTTTCCAAATAGCTGTAAAAACTCGTGAAACGCAAAGACAAATTGAAAGAACGACCACCAAAAAAAATTCGATAAAAAATATTGGTAGTTAAAAGCAGAAGGTCTTGAGCGCCATTTTGATTTTTTTATTTCTCACGATTTTTTTTATTTCTCACGATTTTTTTTATTTCTCACGATTTTTTTTATTCCTCACGATTTTTTTTTAAATAGCTGTTGAAACT
The DNA here is from genome assembly GCA_018420115.1 of Euura saliciscinereae. Classification (NCBI taxonomy): domain Eukaryota; kingdom Metazoa; phylum Arthropoda; class Insecta; order Hymenoptera; family Tenthredinidae; genus Euura; species Euura saliciscinereae. The sequence goes on from JAFFZH010006961.1 coordinate 10,917, forward strand.
CGTAAAACGCAAAGATAAATTGAAAGAACGACCATTTAAAAAAATTCGATAAAAAAAATTGGTAGTTGAAAGCAGAAGGTCGTGAGCGCTATTTTGATTTTTTTCAATTTCTCATGATTTTTCCAAATAGCTGTAAAAACTCGTGAAACGCAAAACAAATCGAAATCGACGTCGTTTCGAAAAATTCTATAAAAGAAATCGCAGTTAAAAGCAGAAGGTCGTATCCGCCCAACTTACGACCTTTTGCACTTACATTTTTCGATCTCCTAATTTCAATTGATCTATACGTTTTCACAGCGATTGGCGTGACATAAAAAAATTATACGACTTCAAGCCATTATAAACAGCGAAACGTCGTATAATGGCGTTTACTTCCTTATGTCATTAGACACGCGACATACGTGACCAATGTTTCGTTTATCGCCTACGTTAAGTTATCGACGTGGTAGGGGGTCTCTCTGCTGTGTATAAATACGACGGATCGGACGCATTCTAACCAGAAACCTATTTCTAACGAAGTAAGTGGCTACCTTCAACATGAACAAGATCTTCTGTCTTCTCGTCGCCTCGTTGGTGTGCGTCGGTGTTGCCAGCGGTAAGTTACAGACCAATAGCACATGCTCGAACATTCTATTCTCCAATACAATGAAACCTCACTTATACTTATTTCAATCGGGTACGCTAGAAAATACATACATATAAGTGAGAATAACGTGGAAAAAAAACTAATTGAGAGTCAAGTGGTTCGATAGCTTCCACGTCAGCATTGCAATTATTCACACACATCATCGACAGGTGGAAAAAAACCTGTTCTGTAGATAAACGGAGAAATATTTTTGCGACTTTGCATCAAGAAGTAAAATATTCTCGATACAACAAGGATACAATATTCAAACTGAGAATATTTGAATTATTGATTTCAATTCCAACAGCCAGACTGGAACTCATGGACGCATATCGAGAGCAATCAATTTTTCAAGTATTGTGTCTCGAAATATTTAACAGCATACTTATTTTGTTATGCCTACATTTTCGTATCACAGAATAGTATACTTCGATACAAGTGCGAAAGGTTTGTTTTGAGACGAGTGGGAGGTTTCTCACGAGTCGAAAAACAACTTTCGCACATGTATCGAACAAAATTTTTCATCACAAACGCACGTAGAGTCCGATTACACGCACGCCTGCGTGCGTAAAATCGAACTCTACGCACGGCGTGCGAAAAGTAAAATTTAAAACCGAAAAATGGTACTGAAGTGGAAAATCGACCATTCGTCGAAATTCGTCGAACTCATGTATATCGGAAGCAATCAACTTTTGAAGTGCTGTGTCACGATATATTTAACAGCATACTTAAAATTAGCACGTATGTTCTGCAGGTGGTAAGATTTATTGAATCGTTACAAATAAAAACTACGCACACGTCGTCACGATATATGTAGATAAAATGTGTTTTTTGAACGTTATGCACTTTGTTTGGAACCATTTTATTCTCTACATTTTATGCTACACGGAATGTTCAAACCATTTTCAACATGTCAGGTTCCACTCGATT
>JAFFZH010006965.1:0-12090 GCA_018420115.1 Euura saliciscinereae
CCCCCCCCCCCCCCCCCCCCCCCCCCTTCCCGCCTCCGTGTGTGTGTGCCGTGTCGTCGTCTGCTCCGCGTACTCCGTGTACGTGCACGACGCGAGCCCTCGAACAGGTTGCGTGTGTGGTAAGGAGGAATCTCGGTAAACTCTTGTGTCTGTCTCTCCCCTCTCGCCCTTCCCCTCCCGTACCACACAAACGCAGCAACGTCTCTCAACGAGCGGCTCGGTTCGTCGCTGCCCCGCGCGCGCCGCACGCAACTCGCGCGAACCGCGAGTCTGTGTCGGTGAGAGTATCACACGGACACGCCGAGAGTTCCCTGATTGTGAGTGCGACCGACCCGGGTTCGCACGGTTGGGGGTGGTGCGCGCGCGCATCTCTTTTTATAACGTTTCTCTCTCTCTTCCTCATCGACGCTTCTCTCTTTTGCGCTCGGCGCGTTAAACTTGTGTGGGTTGGTCGCCGCAGTCGGCGGAGCGTCTAGTCATGTGACCTTCCCGTCAAAATAGCCTGCGTACCCACGACTCACGAGTTACCACGAGTCGCATATCGGACTTGGCCGAGCCCGTTGCCCGCGCCAGCCAGCCAGCCAGCCAGCCAGCAGGAAGGAGTCTGTGATATAGATTCATATTTTGCTTCGCCAACGGTACCTACAGCCGAGCCTGTCGACTACCGAGACCCGAGCCTCTTTCGCCACCTATCGTATTCTGTAGGGTTGTCGTCGTACGAGGTTCCCTCCGTCCTCCTCGCTACCAGCTAGCTCGATACCAAACTATGCACGGGCTTTTATGCTACGCACATACCTACCTGCGTTATATTACGCCTTCGATAGGCAGGCCTTTTTTTTATCGTTCTAGCGCTGATATTAATTCGGCAAAGTCACGCAGCACGGTGATATCTTATCTAAAAATATCTTATATCGTAGATTTTCTTCAAATTGTTGGAGAATGTCGATTTTAGCGTGATCACGCACGCACGATCAGAGTTTTTGCCTCTTTTTTCTCACATTCCATTGGTTCAAATAGGATTTGTTGTAACACGTGCGACGTTGTGTCGCCCGTTTCTGTTACCGAATTTCTTGTAAATTAGTGTCAGGGTATTAATATTTATGCGATGTCAGGGGTCTAGGTTTTTTTTTCCTGCGGTTTAAACTCATACAACGTTTTTTTCTTCATGTGTAAAAAAAAATATCAATTCTTATCGCAGGCCAGCTGAATCTACGCGGCTGAATAAACAGCGAAGAAAAAACGTTTTTTCTTTCGCTTCAAAAAATAGGTGCAACTTCTTAAACGTATTTCTATAGTATAAAGAGATACGTAGGTACGATAGGCTAGCTATACGCTACGCGACAAACAACATCACATTACCGATAACGTACGTAATGCCTAGAGTGCCTAGACAGATAAATAAACGGGTGGCTCTGTCTGTGTGACGTGAATACGTCTAAACTGGCCTCATAACGCGTGTATGCGAGTACCCGCACGTCCTCATAACTGCACATCAGTTCATTCAGTTTAAACAAGATTTTTGGTGGGGATAAAATAATAAAAAAAAACCATATATATACACATTGAGAAGGAATGAATGTATTTGTTTAAATATAATTTACATTGTGTCATTGCCATAATACACGGTATGCGGTACTCTTATCGTGAGACGGAAATCGGATTCCAAGGCGGGTGTAATAACCGGCTAACATCTGCAGGCGATATGAAAAGAAATGAAATGAAAAGAAAAATACAAGAAAATAAAACGAAGAAGAGGAATAATAAATGATTTGAACATTATTTTTAACCGCCGTTTTACGCTCGTGCCTTTCAGCAACAGCCACCTGCTGAAAGATCGCGTAATAGCTTATAAAGCTGTACGTTAAATATTTCCTATTTTGCAGCCAGCTGTATTCGATTCGATCAAATTCATTATCGCACTGATATTATACCGCTTTAAGTTGTTCGATACCATTTATGCATACACATAACAAAACTGTACATACCTAACACGCGACTTGTATAGATAAATTAGATCTGGTATCCATACACTAATATACCACACGTACTTGAAGCTGATAAACCAACGAAACCTTTGTACATATGCAATGTATGTACTTACTATAGATATAGCCACGACTTCAAATAATCACACTTGTTTCAATATTTCAGCTAAAGACAGTAACTTCGCAAACCTGAAGGCAATTAACAGGCTTTCAGGCACTTTCAGCCAGTAACGTAACAAGAGGCAGAATAGTCAGAATAGTCAACAATAATTGTTATTCTTAATTTTTTCACCCTGTTATGTGTGTATGTATCCTGGATATTGAATAAAGAGTATATTGACGATCTTGGACGCTAGTCTTCGTCATTTTTACCCTCTTAAGAGTTAAGATCTGTTATCCCCTAATCCCTCGGTTATCATTGCGAGAATTTCGATAGGCGCTGCGTGGCGGTGTCCGAAGTCTGTACTAAACAAGAGTTGGTAGATCGTAACGCCACCTGGATATCGTTGGTTATTTCAGACATTCGGCCACGTTAGGCGGCCATGTTGTTTCCCGCAATGATGTCAACTGGCAAGTGACAGTGCGTCCGCTGTTCGATAAAGTGTATTATTTATAATTTTATGCCGTTATATTTAGTTTTGGAATTTTCAAATTGACTTTCAGGAGAGGTTTGACACCTCTGCTTATAGCAACGGAAATAGTGTGGCATCAAGTTTCGAATATAAAGACAGTATTATTTAACGAAGACGGTGAGTCAGTCACGAGCGACACCACGGTGTCACGTATAAATAAATAAGGGTTAATTGGCACGAAAGAGGGGAACGTAAATTAAAGACCATATTACAAGCTAACCAAACCCGCCGAACGTACCGTACTAATACGCTAATCGTTCGAAGTAGCAGTCAGTCTAAAGCATAGCTCAGATCGAGTCGGTGCGAATACAGCGTCTACTAGGTATCGGCGGTGTATCTACTTCTCCGCTGTCGGTAGCCACGAACGCCTAAACGCGTGTCGCAAACTAAATTGGTAAACACGCTGCGCGCGCTTTGATTTAAACAAAGAATTGTACCCACCTCAGAACCGCAAGATTTTTAAGATCTCGTCGCTCTTTTTTTTATGCTACAATTAAGCTTATCACGTCGTTTCTTTTAGACATTAATTTGGAAAAAACAAGAGGGCCTCACAGTGCAGAAGAACGAAGTCAACAAAATCGAAGAATGCCAACGCAGACTACAGACGCCGACAACGAGATTCGGGTGAAAATTGTTTACAATGGGTAACTTTTATTTCTTTATTGTTTCGTTTTCGTAAATTTTTTATTGATATATTATAAGTGTAATAACGAAATAAAATATCGAACTATTAAACAACGAGTTATCCCTTTGTCGTCGTTCAGCGAGGTACAAATCACGTACGTTGCCGCGAGTTCGGGAATGTCCGTAGATGCGCTTCGCGACGAGATGCGGAATATATGCGGATTTGGTTCCGGTTCCGGAGCTGATCAACTGCAGCATGATCAGTTCACGATGAAATGGGTCGACGAAGAAGGGGATCCGTGCACGATCGGGTCTCAGCCGGAACTCGACGAGGCCTTGCGGCTCTACGAGCTAAACAAGGACACGGAAATAACGATACACGGTCAGTGGTGTTGAATGCAACCGTTATTATATCTTCTCCGTCTTTTTTCATCACGTTGTGTAACCCATGTGCAATCGCGATTATAAAAAATCGTTGCGGTTCATTCACACCGCGATCTTTTTGTCTTCGGATCCGATTGCCGCCCAACGTCTATATGAAGCTGAATATTATAGATAAGAGATCGTCTTCTGTTTTTCCTGAATACAATTTGCGTATTATTCGTTTAACCGTTATTGTCCCGCCACGGAATGTTTCATGTTTATTTATCGAAACTGAGACACGTGTACAACGTACGAATCGTCTCCGTTCGATATACTCTGCGCGGGAAACGGCGAGTCTTTCCAGTTTTGCGGTTAGGGTTAGGTTGTCCTCGGCTACGGAGGATGCGAGAGAAAAGTAGAATTGAAGGTTATGTGCGACGCGACCGCGGTTACGAGGTCGATAATAATGGGGAAAGGATTAGTCAGAGAGGCACTCCTCCTTTCCTTTGTCCCATCGGTTGCTCTAATTCCATTATGCGTTTATGGGCTGTTGAATAGTGGCTACAATAACCACGCGCAGCTCATAGTTGACCGTGTTTTGTTTGTCGCGTTACGTAAATATACGAACACTCGAAAGTTCTCTATCTAATTTCCCGCCAAACAAGAATTGAAGAATTTCGCCTTTGTTTTTTTACCCTCAAATAACGTCGAGGAGAATTTTTAGAGCGTAATTTTTAGATCAATATTATATTGCGGAAGTTTTGAATAATATTAATCGTTGATAAACCTCGTAGTATGACGCATGACTTTTTTTTCTTTTTCTTTTTATCTCTTATCTTCTCATTCTTCGCCTCATAGACGCTAGCGTATTACGTTACCGCTGCTTATCGCTACTATTTATTCGTATGTGTGAAAGAGGCTTGATCTTTTTAAAAACTGATTATATTACACACGCGCACACACATCAATGACTGAGTTGTTTATTCTTACGGAATATCTTCACTTGAAAAGTGAGTTGAAAAGAAAAAACCGAACACGAGGAGATTTCATTTTTAGACCTAATTTTCTTATCTAACATTTCTACACTGTTACTCACTCATTTAATTACGATGTAATTATACAATATCGTTAATCATCACGGATTAATTTATAATCAGAATAATCGATTTTACTGAATAATTACAGCGATGATAAAGATTCTTCCTCGTTACATTGTACCAGTGAAAAAAAAAACAAAAAAAAATTCGTTCAATTTTTACCGTACGTTTATTTGATTTTCGTTTAAGAATCTGTTTACAATGTTACGTAAGTCTAGTTTGAATAATCATTCTAAACCAAATGACGATGCTAAATTTGAAATTAGTCTATTTACATCTTGTTTTGCTTTCTCTGTTGAGTCACGTAGAAGTAAAAAAAGTTGAAAAAAAATTGCGAGTGGTTTTTTTTCTCGAGGCTATACCGAAGCATACACGTGCTTATTATTGAAGCTTGTTCTAATTGGCCTTGACACTACAGAAATTTTCGTTCCTGACCCTATATACTGGCTTATTTAATGAGACGAAAACGCTCTCGGTCTCATCTTCGCGTCTGCGATGCACGAGCCGTGGTTGTACGATTCTGTATAGCTATACACACACGATCGATATAGACCAAGACCTTATTGTACAAGTGTTTTCGTTTCTATTCCCTTTTCACACTTATTCGATATACCTCTTGAACGTTTATCAAAGCATGTTGGGAAAACTTTCTCGAGTTTGCTGCGCGGTGAGAAATTTCATGTCCAGTAATTACTGATAATTAGATGAAAATTTACACCTCGGTTAAACGTAGCGAGGGAGCAGCGTGCATGAAACGCTTCCTTATCCCTGGTGAAAATGACACTTGAATTACTACAGTCGTTCAATTTTAATTGTAGCGTCGTTACCGAGCTGATGAACGGAATTGATCGATTTTCGCTTACATCTTCTATGCATGAACGAAGTTTTGTTCGTATCAAACGATAAGAATGAGAATTAATCCCAAAGTTAAACACATTCCTATTGATTAAATTCTATGGAAATTTATTACCCCGATAATATTATCGATTGGGTAAAAATTACTACACGCCACTTTCGTCTACCAGACCCAAACAATTACAGCGTCGTATCTGTTTTACCGACAATCGATTTCGTCCTTTTGAGTTTGAAAAATAGTGGAGAATTGAACGATTGAAAAATATGCGCGGATGCATAACTACATCACGGCGTGGTATTAATGCGTCTATTCCAAACCGCGTAAGTAACGGTATACACCCATACCATCGCTTACACGAAAACGGCTAGAGACCTGCGTGCGCGTTTGCGCCGTGAGAGGCGCACCGGGCGGCGTTGGGCAGTAGAGCTTCTACTGCAGTCGATATCTTACTCGCCCTGATTACCCATTTCGCGTGTAGAGAGCCAAAAAGAAAACCCGGAGTCACGGAGATTGAAAAAACGGTTCAGACAATCGGCGGGGATTGTTTCAACCCCGTGAGCAAAAGGGACGAACAAAATTGTTCGGACAGTAAATCCGTCGAAGGAAGGAGACGATTTTTTTATCCTCGACGTCAAAATCCCCGCCTAGTGTTGTCAGTGTGCGGAAATATCGGAGAAGTGCGGGATTGTGTCCAACGAGATAAGTATAAAAATATACACTATTCACGAGCATCTGGTCCCGACCAATCATGGCGTGGGGCTACTGGAGCGCAACTTCGGTCGGTGACAGGGGTCGATCACCACGCCGCGAGAAGGATAAACAGTCGATGCAAAACACCCAGCAACAGTCCCAGATCACGCCGGCCGAGTACGTTCAGGGATCATCGGGGGTTCAGCAGATGCAGCAGGGCGACATAAACACCGCGAGCTCCCTGCCTTCCGGCATGGGCGAGGATCCCTCGTGCGCGCTTATGATACAAGGGGCCTCGTTTTACTCGTATTCGGCGGCTGCTGCAGCCGCGGCAGCCGCCGCAGGCCGCAGAGCCTCGGCCGTCGAGGGGGCCGCGCTGCAGGCCGCCGTGCACCGCGGTTTCGGTCCCGGTCCAAGCGGCAATAATTATCCGTCTACATCGCCGTGCAGCGATTCCGCGGAGGACGAATCACCCCACGGTGTCGGTGTCTTCGTGCATCAGGACGGCGTTGTGCAGATGAGACGACCCAACGATCACGAGTCCGAGGATCACGATCAGGACGACGTTGAACTTATTTACGCGTCTAACGCCCTAGCGGCTGGTTGCCTATTGCACGGACCGTGCAATCCCACGAGTCAAGACGTCGTCCGGGCTGCGACAGCATCGGGTATTCAGATAGGGGATTATTCAGCCGCTGCGGCTGCTGCGGCCGCTGCTGTAGGCGGTATACCGCCGGGCACCGCGCAATTCGGCAGGTTCAATAACATCACCTGGGGTAGGTCGTGGCCTGGCAGAGACTCGACAGAGTCTAACGGTACACGGTGTAGGTTTTAACACTTTAAACAAATGCAATCATCAAATCGTCAGAATTCTTTTTTTTTTTGTTTTTTCAGATAGAATAAACTGTAGTCGGATATAGTATCGATATATTGTCAGGGTGTCTAGCTGTCAGGGAAATGTTAGGAATTTCGAACACGTATCTGGAATTTTTCCATATTTTTCCTCTCCATTTTGATAGCTCAAAGATTTTGAATAGAAAATAGCGAAAAAAAAATTCTTACATCAAAATGTGGCCAAATTGAATTGAGAGAAGAAATTTAGTACTTTAACTTATGTAGAAGGATCGATAACATTTAACTTTGATCATCATGAATTTACAATAAAAAAAATGCGCTCGTTAGGAAAATGAAGTTGAAAAATGAGTCCTGGAAAAGTCACGATTTTCCGTTTGGAAAACCGGGAAATGTCACGGAATTTGATATTCAATTGACGCTAGACACCCTGATTGTGTTTTCATTTTATCCTCTTTCTTTGATATATATGTACAGTAAAAAGAAAGGACCTCGATTATCTAAAATTTGGCTCCGAATTGACATGTTTGTGGCACCTCTTGCAAACTTTTGACAGCGTTCATCGCCATCCATGCAGCAATCTCCGACTGTACTTCCACTTGAATTGATGAAGCTGGGGCTAGCAGGGGCAGTAGGGGCCATAGAATTTTTATTTTGCGAAATATCATGTAAAGGTGAACTATAATAGACATGATTTTATTTTGGAGAACTTTAAACTTTTTGGCTGCTGACTATACCTGCTAGCTTCAGCTTCATCTTGAATTGGTGGTGTGCCTACGTGTGTCGTCTCTTCACGAAGAAAAAAAAATGGCGTTTCAATTATCCGAAGTGGTCGTAAGCTCGGACGCGATTGATTAGGATAATCGAGATTCTATACTGAACAATAATTATTTTTTCATTTAGTGTATATCTCTCACCGCAGTGTGTAGATCCGATGTAGAAATTTACTTTGCAAATGGGGAAAACTAGCTAGGAAACGCCACGTTCTCACCGAAAATCGGATAAAAACGTGACGTTGCTGGAAGCTCCGATGTAGAAATTGACTTTTAAATAGGGAAAAGTAGCTGGCGCCCTACTAGGGCCCGTTATATCCGATTCGGGCGGAGCGTGGCGTTCCTGGTCGGGCCCTGGCTAGTTTTCCCCGATTAGAATTCAGTTTCCTTCGTGGGAGGGGTCCTGGACAGTTTTCCGCAATTCGAAAGTCGATTCCTCCACGGGATAGTAGACAAAGTTTTCGAGTATATCATTCAGATACAGACACATAGAGATTTATCGAACTTTTACTGAAATTTTTGACAGAAAATTATTATTCAGCAGTATTTGTTATACAGATTGAAAATCAGGAGATTTGCACATTTTTGGTCGTTTTTCGAAGCCTCACTTAACCTGATTTGACCAACGGTTGAACTTACAGTACAACGAATAATTTTTTTTTTTTTTTTGTACGTACTCGAATCGAATTCGAATATAGTTTTATATACAAATTTCCGAAATTGTAGGAATTAAAAATTCACGATTTTTAACGAAAGAAAAATTTTGTAACAACCCTTTTCGTCGTATGGATTTTCAAGAAAAATATATTTAAGAACGGTAAATCAACCGTGAATGAAAATCGAACTATGTGCACAAAGTTATGATAATGCTAATTCAATTAGTTCGTGGTATTCAATTACGCTACGTCGTATTAGGTATTCGACAATTTGAATAAAAAATTACAACGAGTAGAGTAATGAAAAAGGTAGTCGATACTCAATCTCTCGATTTTTAGTACGAAAAGAGAAGGAGATTTAAAAGGTTCTTCGGGCTTCGTCTGCTCTCGAAATTCTTATGCAATATCAATAGTCTAAAGAAGATGAGATTGTCTCCTTAGAACAGTCGAAGATGACCTGAGAGAATAGTGAATCATTTCGTTCGATCAAAATCGTTTTTTCAAACGTAGAAGAAAAAGTGACGAAGAGAAACGGTGCAGTCTCCAAAAATCTACAGATCTAGAGGAATTACATTTTTTTCCAGACAATTCTCGAAGAAATTTGAGACAATTTTGAATAATATAAGAAAATTTCTGAACATCAAATTTCATTTCTTATCCTGTTATATTATTGTGGATGATGCAAAGAAAGAAGTAAATGAGACTTAGCATTCAATCTTGAATGAACAACGAATACGTGTCTAGAAACAATCAAATTCTATTTGCTGAGGGATTTTCAAAAAACCTCTAAAAACTTCCCATATATGTATATATATTTTTTTTAATGAGGACTATTCTCGAAATTTTTTTGTTCAAGAATGGTCGACACTGTTATTTTGTGTGCATGCCTAATTGTAAGTACCTCCTCGTCGCTATACTTGGGTATTGTTATTCTCCCAGACAAAGAAATGTCGTAATTATCAATTCGCATGACATTGAAAACCGTAAGACTGGAGACAACAATTCATTACCACACATGCATAATTAATAAATGCAGAGTATGATTTTCGCGGTCAAGAATACCGTTGAATTTGCGGTTTTATATTCGCACACGAATGACGTAATGAAGTTGACAGTAAAACTATCAAAAAAAAAAATCACGCTCGCCCCGAATCGGTACAAACTTCATGTTTCTGGGAGAAAATTTCTCAAATTCAGTTTCTACATGCAATAAGATCCGGTTCATCGCAGCTGGCATAAATAACTGCTCGTAAAATTCCTCATACTTGCTAATTTTACCTCACACGCATACCTACGTGACGTAACACAGGTAGAATCTTAAACATAAAATCAAGAATTATAGCAAATTATGAAAAAAGTTCATCAATGTATTGAATTCCATACCCCATATGCCGAACAGCTGGTTAATGTCATTTGGAAGCAAATTGATTACGTCGTGAATGAAATTCCTGCATTTCGTTGATTCCGAAACACATCAACTGATCTTGCAGGGTTGAAGTGATTGAAGGACTGAAATGAAAAATGTTTATTTTCGATGGCTCTTGAGGCAAACGTTGGCCAGTATTTGTGCTGCAGTCATTCGAAATCCCTTCATACTTGGAGCCCAATTAAAGCTTCCTGCTAATTCAGTATACTCAAAGCGAGTGTGTGTACATAGATGTACAACGTACAACGTACACTGCACATGCCTCTCCGTTTCGGATCCGTATCTACGACCTGCCCTACACCCAGTAACTAGGTACTAGTTAGGCACACTCTACGGTCAAACACAAGCTCGAAACCAGTGCTGCGCACCTAAATCAGGTCAAGGTTGCGGTGAACGAGGGGGGGAAACTACGAGCCATGCACCAAAAAGTTGTGCAGCCAAACTCCACCCCCCCTCCTACTAGAAATGCGGCATTGTTTAAACAACGAGAGATAGATGAACCGTTTCGTCATCTGTGCCAGAGATTTACAGACCTTTTTGTTCAGAATTCTTGAAACAAAAGGGATGCGTGTATTCCAGGGTGTCTGGATGACAGGAAATTTACATGTGTCTGAAGAAACCGGGAAATGTCAAGGAATTCGGGCTCGTGTCTTGAGGTTTTACAATTTTTTATTCACAGCTTGTACGATTTTCGAAAATAAGTGAAATCACGAGCTTTAATTGAAATGTTTGTAAATAAGTTTGGAAATTGATCAAATTAGAAGATTTTCTCATTTCAATTAAATCAGGGCTGCTTTCCGCAAAAATTTTGTACGATTCGAAATTTGTTTCCTAGTTTGATTATTGGAGCGAATATATGAATTTCGAAATATTTGAGCCGTAAATAGCCTCCTTAGAATCAAAAATGGCAAATTTTCCAAATTCAACAGAATCGCAATGATTATAACTAACATTTGCTAATTGAGTTATTACGTCAAATAAAATTACAAGAAAAATTGTCTATTTTATTTTCTAAAGAAATCTTTTGTTTTTTTTTTAGTTACAAAGAATATACATTCAAAAATTATTCTGCTTAGGTAAACTGGGTTGAAAAATTCCTAGAAAAATTTAAATTTTCAATCAAAAAAACCGGTAAATGTCAGGGAATTCGATAAGATGATAACATTTGACCTTGATCATCATGAATTCGGATTTAAAATCGCGCATGTTGGGTGAATGAGGTTGCGAGGAATCATCAAAAAGTCACTTTTTTCTGTGCGACTAATAATAGAACCAATTTTTAATTCCTGCGTCTTATGAGTGACCAGATGACGATTATATGAACGTATAATAACACAGGGTGGCCGCAGACCTGGAAAACCTGGAAATGTCATGGAATTTCAAAAGGGTTTCGGAAAACCTGGAATTGTCGTTCAATATTTAAAAGTCAACATTTCGTTTCAATTCGAATGAAATTCATGAATAATCTGGACGAATTAGAATTAAATATCTGGGAATCCATACAATTTGGAATATGTAACTAAAAAGTCGAAACTGCTGAATATCATTTTGCAGGCATAAAAATGGCTTGCACACATCTTTACGAACAGATATCTTTTTTAGTCTGATTTGCCAAGAATAGATACCTACACAAAAGTTTGATCCATTATTTAAAAAATAAAAAAAGTTTGTTTTTTCAACGTCAATTTTCGTTCGAGACCAGAAAATCCAAAATCTGAACCCGTAGAGTTTACTTCTTGCACAATAAACGGAAAAAAAAATCGTTCCTAAAATTGAGTGAAAAACATTCATGAAAAATTATATTCGGGATTTTTTACATGAGTGGAGAAAATGTGATGGAAATACTGCGTTTTAGGTCCTGAAAAACCTGGAAATTTCATTGAATTATTTACCTAGAAATTTTTGGCCACCCTGTTACAGAATAAATCTTCAATTCGAGATTCTACCTGTCCTATATAACCTAAACATGGCAGCTGTAATGCAGAAACACTGTTAATCCACGCCCCCATGTCGGATCGCATGATTAATGCGATGTACCAGTGTCTGTACGCTCGACTCGTAGCCCCGGATGCGCCGCCTAGCGGCGTTTCGGCGCGTAACTTGGGACGCAGTGCCGCACAGGCTTAGCACTATATG
>JAFFZH010006984.1:0-20637 GCA_018420115.1 Euura saliciscinereae
GAAATTAGCGGAAAAACACGCCGCCGCGCCGCGCTCTGTGTGACTGATTGTGAACTATATCATAAGACATGTAATATTTTGAAGCTGTCACAGTTATAGACCCTTATTTTATTAATTGAATTATTATTATTATTATTATTATTTTACTATTCGATCATTATTTAAAAAAGTGTTATATTGAACGTATATATTGTCACGTGTTCTTACAGCAACATCAAATGAATTAAAGGAGGGTCGTTGCATAATAACAATTCGGAGGAAGAACTTTTGAAAGACGACGATGAAAAGTGCCTTCCGTTCCGTCCGAAGATTTTCGATAGGTTGTGGACAACGATACAACCGTGTAAGTTCTCGATTCAAAATTTTGACTGAGTATCTATCACATAATTTGAAAAACTGAATATTTAAGAGATTGTGAGTGATTTATAAATGATGAATGCACATTGTAAAAAATGTGTTGCTGAATTAAATACCATTTGAACACAACTCACAAGTTCTATAGTGGCCCTCATCCTGTAATTACCGCCAATCGGTGTTAATTTTTCTATCTACTCTGATGAATATTTAATTTCAAACCCGACGAGACGGACTTTTAAAGATACGGCGCTTTTTCGTAATGTAAGGAAACTAATAATTAGAGAATGAATATTTATTCAATTACGACGAGACAGAGCTGTTGTCGGCTACGTTGAATCGATAGAGAGTAGGTATACGAATGGTCGGGCAAAAAAGTTTACGTCTGTTCAAATGATTGGTAGCTTTATTATATAAAATACACGAGTCACTAATACACTACATGCACTTACACCAGCTCCAGCTATAAGCATGAAATATTCCCGATTGTAGGCCTTCATGCGAGGCTCATCTTCAGAGTTTAATAGCCGAACTATTGGATACATTTCTCAAATATATATGAGAAATTATACAGAGCCATGCAAGACGTTGGGACACACTAACCCACAATAGAGTTTGCACAATCGTACACACTTCATGCATGGTCGTAATTTGCACCTCTTATGGTTTTGATTTGCTCAACGAATAGCTCTGTCAGGCGTATATGATGTGTTCTGCGTGGAGTGGGTCTGCAGTATACCTAAGACAATGAGTGCATGTCTTTTTTCACTCTACTTTAGAGTGTAGATCATCCATGGCGGCTTATAAATTATCGCTAGGTAGTGAACGGAGTTTTGTGAAATCTATAATCGTATCATTGCTACTTCACTAAAATAACTATATACCTATCGCTATCGTATAACATTGACTATTCAGATATCACAAGAAATAATATAAATGATTAATGAATTGACTCGAAACTGTCGGAGTTGTTAAATTTTCCGTTGTCTCTGTCAGAAGAGAAATATATCGTGTTTGTATTCGTACTTGTGATGCTGGTGCATTATCATCACAAAACGTGTCGCTACACCATACGATAAAAAGTAATTGGTTTTCGTGGAGAGTTGGTTAATAATCGCGTACCGTTGGTAATGTTCGATAGCCGATAGTTGCAAGAATCCCTAATCCGAACATCACAGCATGAGGAAGGTATTTGAATCCAGGTAGGTATGGGGTGTACATGAGTACAAAATTTGCCAATTTAATTTTTCCGTCTGAATATGGCGGGTAGCGGAATCTGCAACATTTGTGCGACAAAATTTATAAAACGTAGAAAAATTCGAACTTATAGATCAATTTTGAATACCTGCGCAGCCGTAGAACACTTACCCAGAACAAGATTCCACTACTCCATTGAACGACTTCGACAGTACACTTTTTTTATGTACAAATGTGTCGAAAGAGTACTTTCCGTGATAAGCTCCCACACCGGAATTGCCCACACCGCCAAACGGCAATGTGTCAACTGAATCAAAACAATATTTCCATACAGATAACGCAATGCGAAAACCCATTTGATGGCCGAATGACTGTTAAGGGGAGACTTCGGTAAAATTTTTGCCAAAAATAGGTTTTTTGATTCCTACAATATCAAAGAGAGCTGTATAAAAAAATCCTTTCAGCAGTTTTTCAATAATCGTAATATGGGCCGTGAAAAACAATTTCAGCCTCCTGCAATGAAAGCGTAAGCGCAAGGAATTTTTGATAGTAGTAGGAAAAATCTTTTTCGCAAGTTTCCTTGCGCTTACACTTCCATTGCAGCTGGCTGAAATTTTTTTTCACAGTTTATACTACCATTTTTGAAAAAACTGCTGGAAGTATTTTTTTATACGCCCTATAATAGTGATTTCCAAAATTTCACGGACGTCTCCCCTCAATATGCGAGTGAGTAGGTTTTCTGGTACTCTCAGAGTACCAAAATCGTGGTCGAAAATTTGTGACTGAGTGATAAACTTAAAGATAAACTGCGATACGATTTGATTACCTAACACTTGTAGAATGGAATCATTCACACAAACATTACCGCTGCTTGTGTTTCCCAGTATCAGAGATACATCAGCTTCATTTTTACTGAAAATGTATAACGACAGCGGCTTTTCCCTGCCGAAAAACAATGCAATTCATATGATTTCAGCCGATATTGTCTAATTTCTGGTCTCGTATTATCCAACACAATGGCAAATTCTGAGACACCCCGGTTTTTTTTTCATTGTTTGAAGTTTTGATAAAAATATTAATCAATTATTTATGAGAAGGCAAACAGTCATACTTGTGTCATATTACCTGCTGTTAATGAATTTAATAGCATCGTAGACGTTGGTTATAGAAACAATTGGCAAAATGGGGCCAAATATTTCTTCCTGCATGACTGGATCCGTTGGTTCAACGTCAACTAATATTGTCGGTGCAATGAATTTTTGAGAACGATCTGATTCCCCGCCAATAGCTACTTTGCCATTGCCACTCAGAAATCTAGATAAGCGTCTACAGAACGATTACGAAAACTTTAAATTGGTTTCCGAAGAAATACATGGATCTTAAGACCTATCTCCGGTATCCCATAGGTGCATTTATTGGACTGTCGACATTTTACGCAATTCGAGGGGGAACACCCGAGTAGATGGCTACAAAAGTAGGTGAATTTGGGGAATTTTCATCTCAAAAACTATCAATTCGATTTAATTTTTAATTTTTTTCATCACTTGTGATGTCAACGTGAGCAAAGTAAGACTCACTGGAAATGGCGATCATTGATGATCCGACACATGTCTGGGCTATTTTTTGGATCATCACCGTACCATTCTTTCAGGACTTTTGCAACTGCCTTCACGAAGGAATCGTTGAGATCAGGAGTACATAATACGTAATCAGGAGCTAGACAAATCTGGCCGCCATTCTGTAGTCGACCAGAAAACAATCGCCTTGCGGTTATTTCCATATCTGCGGTGCTATCTATGTAAGCCGGACTAAAAGAAATATCCTTTATCAGTACTCGAAGGTATAGGATCACAAATCTCCGTTATTCTTTGCTGTTTCAGCGCGCTTTTTACTTATTTTTACACAATCAAATCACCATCGATATTTCAAACCTTTTCCCACCCAGCTCAAGAGTCACGGGTGTCAAGTGCTTGGCCGCAGCTTCGCTGATTATTTTTCCAACCACCGTTGATCCCGTATAAAAAATGTAATCAAATCTTTGTTTCAGTAACTCCGTTGTCCCAGAAACTTCGGCCAGTACCACTTTGAAGCATTCCTGAATCATTACCCAACGTGTAGTACTAGTTCCTAGATCTATCAGAATTAACGTCGCCAGAACGGTGTTAAATGAAATCGAAAGATAGGATAATTATCGCATTGAAGCGAAGGTGAATAAGAGTTTGAAGGCCAACAAAAAACAAAAAAGATCTGGAGAATGATGACCTAGACGCGGAATATGTCGTAATACAACTGAGAAAAATTGAGTTAATCTTACTTACATTATCCAGATACCTTGGAATCATACGTGCCATAACTCGCGCACTTTCCTTCGCTACTTCTGATGGTTTGATTATAACGCAATTACCAGCAGCTATGGCTCCAATGACGGGAAGCAGTGTAAGGTTGAAAGGAATATTCCACGCTCCCATAACAAGAACTACTCCGTATGGCTCTTTCAATATTTTAACAGAGTCGAGAAGGTTTGCCATTCTCCTAGGTGGCTAGAAAGTGTTGAAATAATTTCAGCATCATTGGTTGGAAATAGAGTCAACCAGGAGTGGACACATTCCAGGAAAGCAGATGAAGATTAGTACCGTTTCTGCGGCTGCCCATTTTGCCAAGTTTGCAATCATCATCGAAGCTTCGTGTTTTATTAATGTCAATTCAAGAGCTGTACTTTCATATTTGCTCTGTAAGGAAAATTTTTAGACCATGTCAACGTAACCATATCGCTAGGATTGTTACGGACTTCCAATTTCAAAATGCGAGAAGATCCCCAAATTGCTCACACTTTCTCGAAGTACGAGTCTTTTCAATTTCAAATTGTTATCGAATTCACGTAAAACTGCTTCGATTTCTAAGGTTTTCCGAGTCTCATATATTCGAGAGTTTACATATATGATAGAATAAGAAATTATGTTACGTACTCGTCTCAAATCAGCCTCAAGGGCTGCATAGATCTCGTCCATATTTTCATCAATCATTTTCAGAAATAATTTCAATTGCTTAATTCGCCACTTAATCGACCGGGTTTTGCCAGTATAAAATGCATCTCGTAATCCTAGGACTATCTGAAATGTTGAGGTTCTATATTTTCCATAATCACGGACAATGATGAGATTATTTCGGGGTAGATAGCCACGGGGTAGTGGAGACTCGAGCACCTCTCCACGGGCCTATCGGGGAAGCCTTCCCCTTACCTTCCCTTACTTTCCCTTCCCTTTAAAGCCATCCGCCCAGAATAACCGTTTATTGCACAATCGAATCAATAACCATATAATAGGGGTGGGAATCTAATTAAAAGACAATTTGTCATGGATCTCTGATTTCGTTCCTTTTTTGACGGACAAAAAAACATAATATGATAAAAACTTACATCAGCATAGCTAGAATTTGTCGAAGTTTCATTTTGTTGCGGAGCTGTAACAAATTGTATACAAATTGGATTCAAGACAGTAGTAGAGAAGAAGGCAGTATCACTGACTGTTCGGGCAACTTTTATCCAAAGACCGAAACGAAGATGGAGAGTCAATTTCCGCATCTCCAAATTTGAATGTATCACTACCATACCTTAGATTGTGATCTAACGACTGTCAACATGATGTTTCGTAACATCAACATTATAGGAATTCAAAAAATTCAAAAAAATTATCAATAATTTATGTCTTGGATAACAAGCCATATATTGAACGCGACTGTTTCGGAGTAGACGATATGATTTTACATGCCAGATTCTGAGTCAAACTTGAACTTAAGTCAAGTCAAGTTCAAAATACAGAATTCTACGACTCATAGATGATTTTCTTCCGAATTTTAATGACAACCCGGTGTTGTTTATTCTCCAATCTCGCTGTACTAATTTTGTTCAGAAAATGAAAATTGTTTTCGATACAATTCAAAAATGACAAAAACAGACTTGCCTCCGGACCACAAAATTTTTTATTTGCTTCATGATTTTTCCTGTTGTTGTCCTTGCTCTGAAACGTTTTTCTGTTTTTTTTTTTTTTTTTTAGATTTTTCGGACCAACTCTCGGAATTATGATTTGTTTTGGACTGAAAAAAAAACTATTTTAAAAAATTTGAAATAATCCACAATAATTGTATGTCTAACATAGGAGAGTTTGCGAGAATGTCGCAAGAATTTTTCTTATATTTTTTTTTATCCGGTAAAAGCTAGGTTATTCATACAATTTTTGTAAATATTTTCGGTCGGACAAAAATCATTACTCAGAAAGGGTTAGTCAGAGGAATCTGAAAGAACTCGAAAGAAAGTTTTACAGCAAAGACAATGACAGGAAAAATCACGAAGCAAATAAAAAATGTGGTGGTCTGGAGGATAGGTGAATTAATGTGGACAGCCCCATATATATGTACACATATTATTAATGCGAGTTGATAATTTGAACAAAAAAATGGAAATTTATCGTACCATGGTTGTGGAAAGAATTGTTTCGCAGTAGTGATGGTTCTACGACAATCTTGACAGAATCTTGCGATTTTCCGCAGAATATATCACCAATTACTCCATTTGTTCTTCCACTGTGAGAACCGAACGATTCGATAAATTCAGGCTGGGGATTTTCCAACGGCATGTTACAATGAGTAAATTCTCAACAGGCTGAACCTAACTGAGATCAAATATGTAATTATTATGATTTTAGTATAGAATTTTCTGAGGAATTTTGGAATTATGAATTAACCAGAAAATGTTGACCTTCAAATAACTACGGATTATCTGTATACCACGTCGTGCGTGCAGTTTCTAGGCGATTGTAGCAATGTGATAGTTAGGATCTGCAAGAGGTCTGTCAGAATATAACTGTAACTCATCGGAACAACACGTGGACAGATGTGAATAAATCACGAGAGTCAATCATGGGAATCTGCATCTGCTAAACTAGTAGCGAAACTCGGGTTCTTGAACCAAACTACTAATCGTAAACTGTGCTGCAGTTGTGTGTTTGTGTGTGTGTTTTCAAATTACATATAATCACAAACGCTGTTGCAGATAAAGTTCTGCGTCAAACATTCAGAAGTTCTGATTATAGGTTGAAAGCATTCGTTATATCCTTACAGTTCGGAACTATTCCAGTAAAATATTATACAGGTGTATAATTTCGAATCAGTCTCTTCGTAGATGCGAGTAGAAGTCAGGTAGGAAGATATCTTTGTAATTAAATTTTTTGTAAAAGGCGAATTTCTACAGGTATGATGACAACATTATACACGACTGAGTTACGGACTTGCGAGTCATTGATTACTTTTGTAATTTGAGGAGTCAATTAAGAAAAATATCACTTATTCGAATTGCCTATTCGATCACAAGTTATCGATTGTGAATAGCTGAAATCGATCACAAAATTGTCTCTGTACTGCACATATACCTATAGGTATAATTGACACGATTGATTTACACGCTTTTTGTTGTTCATTTCCGAATGCAGAAATGCAAACATTATTTTGTCAAACAATACGGATGGTCAGCAAGCGAAAAAAAGATTGCTGATGGGAACATATCAACTGATATCAGGGGTGGCTATCGACATCTGTTCCAAACACGCACTGCTGTAAAACGTCGATGAGATAAGCTTCCAGTGCAATTTGTGGAAGCGATTGAGAAATAAAATCCTTACACAAATGTACAATGCATATTGTTACACGGACATACGTTAGAATCTTGTAGAGATGAAGTATCAGTTGTTGCCTGCTACTTTGACATTCAGATACTTAGAATGTGTGGAAACAGCTGACCATGAATAAATTATGATAAAAAGTGAGAATTAAGGGTTCGCTGCGCCAATCGATATTAGGTATTGTATGAATAGTCTCATTCCAGACTTCAAAGAGTAGACTGTAGACGTCTATTGATCAAATATAAAATATTGCGGATATTGAGCTTGAGTATTTCTCGTCTCACGTTACCGCAGTATTCAGAAACCTAGAAATAGCGGAATTCACCCTTTGCAACACAGGCGCAGTCGGTGGAACCTTCTCAATAACGAAATTGTGAATTGTTAGTGAAAATAAAGTCTAATTCTGGATGAAGGCTTTCGCAAGAAGACTTCGGAGAAATTATTTTAAAACAAACTAACGTATACACCTTCGTTCAAATTTTAACTGACGTTATAATGAACGATCATTGTAAACAAATTTTGGTTCATGTCGTTACTGATATGTACGTAAAAGCTGGTATTCTAGTAGGCCATGAAATATTCATTTAGAGTTAAGCTGTGGAGTTCACAAGTTCACGAGTTCTGATTCTTGAGCGGTTGGTGAATGGTGACAGTGAACACTTGTGAAGTAGTAATGAAGCCACTAAGAAACGAAAAGGTGTAGACAAATTTGTGGAGAACCATTTATCGTGACTTGGTAGTGTAGAACCGATGCGTATGGTAAAATTGAGGTGTGGAAAAAATTGTGAAAAAAAAAATGATCTAGAAAAAGATGATGTAGAACAAAATCGGTGTAGGAGAAAACGGTGTACAAAAAAAATGGTGTAGAATTATTCGTGTAGAACATTTACTGTGTAGAATAGGGTGTCCTGTTTTTTATTTTTATTTTTTTATTCCACCGGCCACCAGTCATAACTGTGGTAGTTGGTCTGAAACGAACCCACACCAAAGATGAGCATTGTAGCTCAAATCTAAGAGGTGCCTCAATAATTTTTTTCATTTTAAAACGCCATATTGATAATCGGCTGTACGCTCCAGTCATATTTTTTGGAATGGATTAAATGTGTAGTTTGGGCTTCATGCTGACCAACTTTCTGCATAAAACGTACTTATCGGGCCTTTGGCTTATTCAGACCGGGTTTAGCCTGAAAAGCTCGTAAATTTTTTTTATTTTTTTTTCAACACAAAAATTCAGGCCAACATTTATTGTCATGGAAACAAAATTTCGCCAAAGTTTCAATCACTTAGCCCCATTATTCGACCTTTTTTTGTCAATTATGGCGTTTTCACGTTTTTCATTTTTTTCTTGGTATTTATAAAAAGATATCGGACCGACAAAAATCACAGCTAAAGAAGATATCGAAACACATACAAATATATTTTATTTCATGCTTTTTGCAAAAAATTGAGCTGGTTGAAAAACCAAGACATTCTATCTTTCTTGTAACTGTGATTTAATAGAGTCGTACCTACTTGTGTCCAATGTTGTTCTGACACTTCGAAAATACTCCAACCTGTGCCCAATCGCAAGAAATCGTCGCAAATAATTTCCAAAAAGTGCCACAAATTATTTTCCTAGACGGCTTAATTAGCGATTCCATAATAAATTGCATTTAAAAGGCACTTATCTTTTTATTCGTGGCTAACACACAAAAATTCATCAAATTCAATGTTTATCCATCCCCTCAGATCGTGATATATATTTTTTTTAATTTTATTAAGATAAAAAATGAAAATGTTGATTGAGGCACCTCTTAGACTTGAGCTACGAAGCTCATCTTTGGTGTGGGTTCGTTTCAGACCAACTACTAAAGTTATGACTGGTGGCCGGTGGAATAAAAAAAAAAAAATAAAAAACAGGACACCCTAGTGTAGAACTATTCTGTGTAGAAAAGAACCTCACTCGAAAGAGTTTCAATATTTAGGGAATAAATAACGTAAACTCTTTCTCCTCCAATGGATTAATTCTAATTCATTGAGAGGGACTGAAAACCCACAGATTAAACCAAGAGAAACAGACTTGCCGAGATCTACAGGTCAGGATTTAAACTAACCAGAAATTTAATTACTTTGAACATTCTTCGTAAAGAACCAACTTTCATCCTTTGAGAAATATTAACATTCAAAAACCGAGGTGTGAAGAAATTCTACTTCACACCATCACACACTTTTGAATGCGAAGGATTCCGGACTTTCGGATCAACACGGTGTTACCACATTTCGTTAGCAATTGGGGCTGGAAGAAATTTGAAAATAATCGTATGGCATAAACCCGAAGAGTTCGAAAGACGGACCAGCGTATTACGCCCGTACGGTTTAAAATCACAAGAGACTACACAAGTTACAAGCGGATTGGACTCATTCCCCATGAAAACAAAAAAGAGATAAGATTGTTCCATTTTATATTTCTTACCACTTACCATACGGGATATTTTTCCAATTTTTGTTTATTCTAAAGTCACTAACAACTGATCATTTTTGTGTAACGTGAAGATCTTTGCGCGGCCGCCCGCTTTGGGTCGTACCGCTTGTAACCCTGTACCCATCGATCTTCTAGTGCAATCCTTGAGCCTGTTCCTTGTCCTCACTTTTCGGGTCCCTTGTGAGCAGCTTTGTTGCCGATTTTTCGATGAGGATACACTTTTCTGGCTCCAAGGACCACATGAATACATGACAAGTAGAACAAGATTCTGTTGTTCCAAAAAAGAGAGAAATCCAGCGAATTTGAAAAAATATCTTGAATTGGAAGGGCGTGTTTTATAAGATACGGTAACGGAGGTGCACCCTCACTTCGTAGTCACATTATATCACTTACTTCTTTGCATGTTTGAACATTTGAACTGACATAGTTGAATCTACCGGTCGCTTCGACGACCGGGATTATTGTGAAAAAACAGTCAGGTCTCAGACTTAGAAGAATATTGAGATATATATTAGAGAATATTGAGATATTGAAATACGCTTCGTTGGTATCATTTCGAGAGAACCCTTACAATTATTCGTAACACTGTCGCGTACTTTGTTACAATACATAAATAATGTTATAAATATTGTATGAATATTCTATGTATATTGTTACGAGGGACACCCGAGTCTCGTATCAGTGACTTTGGCACTCATAGACTTAGCACGCGGGGTGGAAAAATGACAACGGGTAGAAAAAATTTGGCATAAATAATTAATTGAAATAAGTGAGAATGGGGCTGCTGCGCCAACCGATATTATTGTGAAAACAGCCTTATTCCAGACTTCAAAGAGAGCATACGCTAATCAAATACAGAGGAAGTATCGTCGATATTGAATTCAAGTACTTCTTGGATCACATTGACTTTCTATCGAGAGACCTGGAGATAGCAGAGGAACCCTTTGCAACATTATGTGTATAAATAGATGCGTCACTACATCTCGAGGGATTGGTATTGCTTTTCTGCATCGAGTTGCTTCATCATTCCTGCGAAACTTCGCGTGGAAGAGAATTACGTCCACAATCAGAGTCACTCTAATTGCAAGCTCCTTAGCTCCAAAGTTTTTCACAATCTGAGCTGATCAGAACTGACTGTATAGAAGACGTTTTCTAGTTTTCAGACTGTTTTGACTGATATGTAACTAGAACTCCTTGAAAGACGAATTATGAAATGTTTGTAAGATCGTCTAGAATAACTGATTCTTGCTCTCACTTCGCCAACTGATTATATTGTGGAACAGTCTTGTCTGTTCTACAATATTTGCGAAAGAACCTGAATATTAGAGTGTTGTTTGTTCCATTGTGGCCAACTCAGCCTTGGTCTCCCCTATTTAAGGCATTGTTAGTCACTGGACATGAAAGAGAGTACACGTTTTTCTGAATATACAGAATATTGAAACAAATCTTTGTATTCGCGTGAAACTTTTCGGAAGAACCCTGAACTCAAAAGAAATTGATGTCGCACTGTTGACATAAGGCGAGTCAAATTCATAATAGAAAAATTAGAATTAGTCTATCGATTGTAAAGAAATCGTCGCATACAATGTTGACAGCGTAAGAAAAACATTGTGGCATTGGCATGCGGGGTAACTAAATTTCCAAGTTTTTACTGAGCAGTGGTTCGAGCAAGAGAAACAAGTCATTGTCTGGGACAAAACATACAAAAATCGAGACAATAATAAAATCGTATAAGGTGCAGTAAAATCTATTCAAATAGACACCATGACGGAGCTGAGATCTCCCATAGCAAAACCATCGATTTGGACCAAACTCACAATCCCATGATCAACATCTCTACCGTCCGAAAAGGGCCCTCCAAGAAAATGCGTAAAACGTAAAAAAACGAATGAAGATGGCCGCGTTAAATGATCTTAATCCTTGTGCACAGCCGTAATTATGATTGTCGGACTTGAATGACACGAATTGTGGGAATGATTTATGAAAATATAAGTGGCTTCTAAAGTTGCTTCGACAACCACGATAACTGTAAAAAAAGAAAAAAAAAAGTATTTTTTGAGATTTCATAGAGAATGGCTGTACTACACTGAATTGAAAAACATGCTACCCGGGAACACCCCTTATAGTTTCGTACGTGATGAATTGTCAGGTATGTGTCATGTTGACATTTGTAGACTTATCTTGCTTGGTAGGTAAATAGTAACGATGGATGACAAGTGTTAATGAAAATATGAAGTGGATAAGTAAATCAGATGCTTGCTCAGGCTGCAGGTATTGTTGTGAAAACAGACTTGTCTCGGATTTGAAACTGAGAACATGTGTGCAGGCGAATGAAGAGGGAAGATATTTTTTTAATTGTACATCTTGGGCTCACGTTTATCTTTCATATCGGGCGAACCCTGAGCGAAAAGGAGTGCTTCGTGGCAATATTATTTACAGTGAAGCTTTTGGTCGACTACAACGTATACGCGAATACGCACTCAACAATCTTTTCGGTATATAAAACCTTCATGGCTTCGTTGCTTTTGCGGCAACACTTTGGCTGAACGGGAAAAAGAAGACAAAAGAACGAAAAGATTTTTTTCTACAATTCCAGCTCATGGACGAAATTTATCATCGGTCTTGTCACCATTCTTTCGTTCAGCCTTGGAAGAGAGCTGACGTCATTCTGAATATGCAGAATTATTCAATACAACCTCGCATTCCTCATATGTCAATTGATCCGGATTTCAGACATTTTTTTCCTGGATAATATTGTTGTGAGAATTTCGCCAATCCAGCTGTTATGATAAAACTCATACAATAAATTGATCAGCCTTTCAAAACTAAATTATATTGACGATATGGCCAAGTGTAGGGTATGTGACTCAAATATAAATGGGTGATCTTAAGAACAGTCACGGAGTTGTTCTCTTTGTTCTTTACTGATTTCCAGTGTGCTGAAGTATGAAGTTTAGCTGGTATGCACTGAGTTTGGCCTAAATAATGTCTGAGAACAATACTCAGGATGTGCTCTTTCGCACCTGGCTTTAGAAACCAGTGGTATATTTGACGAAATATTGTTACCGAGTATTCATACGGTCTGTTCTGTATCAACTCTACAAAATATTCCTTGCCTAATTTTTCTCAATATCTTCGAACAAGATTTTTCTCAATACCTTCCAACAAGAAATTGACTTTCCTATTGATTAGTCTAGGTCATAATGTTCAGCATGACACATGTAAGTTTAAGTATTCATAAACTGAACCTCACACTCGACTTTTGGCTGTTGAATAAATCAAATGTCTTCCATACACATATTTCACACATTGAAACCAAGTTCTTAATATCTTTTCGCCACACCTGCCGGTAAAGTCCGCTTTCTCGCAGAATCTAGAGGCACCCAAAACAAACTTTCGCAAACCGATGTGCGAGAGATTTTCTCACACCGCTTGCGGTGTATAAAATGGTGGCCATGCGCAAATAAGACTCCCATTCAGGCGAGGCGAAAAATAGTGTTCGATACATGGGCTGAAGATGGCAATGCCTATAACTCGTGCGGGCATGGCCACCTCCGCGCACTGGTATCGAGATATACTATTCTATATCTTTCTCTACTTTCAATAACCTAATTATGATAATGCTCTAGTTACTATTGGTACGTATCTATTCTTAATTTCTGACTGCAATTTTTTGTATTCCGTGACGATTCCCTGAAAGGACCGGCTCGAAGCGCGTGAAGTTCAACTTACTTTTTTGTGGTGAGCTAATAACATGTTACGAGTGGCTATTCCCGTGTAAGCTCGGCGGTGCGCTCTCGAGTAAGTACTTCCAAGTGATTGTCACCGTAGTTACAAACAACAATTGACCTATTACAGTTGGTTCATACTCGTAGAATGGATGCGTGTAGCGTTTCAAATAGCTTTCAATTTTTTTCATGTACTTGCTCCAACTATGTACTATGTAACATTCTCTTAATTTCATCTCTCATTTCCATTTGTTTTTAATTACCGAAAAGTTATCGAGTATTGATTTCAACCAGCCTGAGTCTTTGCCTATTCTTACTAACAAGTGCATTCTGCTGTTACATCGAAACTACTGAGCTGGAGTGTATAAGTATGTTGATCTGAACTTTGTGATATTATATTCTAGGTAATATTTCCATTGCATATTATTATACGGATCATAGAGAGAGGTCCGTGCGAAGGATGTATTCGTGTAGTGGTTATAAGAATCTATGAATATTGCCTCACTAATAATCTACAAATAATTATACCTGTCATAATATTGCCTCTCCACATAAGTTCACCTTGAAAAATTCATCGAAACGGTATTTTTTCCATTAATGCTCCGATAATTACAAAGGCCAGTTCAATGGTACATCCGTGGTGGATCTCCGCATACAGGTAAAAGGCGGACAAAAGAGGACCATCGAAGAAGGAAAACAGTTCAACCCAAATCAACATCATCAATTTAATAGCTCCGGACTAAAATGACATTTCAAGTCTTTAGGAAGGTGTTCAAATACACTGATCGTACAAAGGGCTCATTTTCTCCACCTTTTCCGTACGTTATGTTCTTAATTCATCAGTACAAAACAGTTCAGGACTAGAGTAAGCTACCCCCAACTCCACCGTTAGCGGATAGGCTACTTCTTAAAGCTCATGGTGGGTAACACGAGCCTTACAGACATGGCAAGTGGGTTACTCTATGTGATTATCAACAATGATTAACTTGTGATTCGAAAATAGTTATTATATTTACTTAACAGTATTCAAGTTAAGAGACACATTTGTGATTGCTACGGCGGCTTAACGTAGTGAGCATGTCTGGACGCCATCTTGGACTCGGCTCTGGTATACCAGTACCGCGTGCTAGCTGTTTATAGTTGATTCTAGGGATTCTGGTCTTGTAACGGTAAGTAGTTACTTTACACTCTACACTTTTCGTGCAGTACCTCTACAAATCTACTCATGCAATAGTTCCATACCCTGAATGACTATAGTGACTCGTCCGATGCTTCACATCACTTAACTGTTTCACATATTCCAGCACTGTGAGATTTGTTCCATATTTCTAAGAACAGTGAGATGTTGATTCCATTGTTCCATCTGTAGAGCTTGTAATGTTTCGTCATGTTCGCCCCTCGCCATTGCAGTATTTCAGACCTCGGAAATGCAGTGCGTATTTTCGGAAGTTTGATAAAAATATACCCGGAACATGAAGCTTGTTCAAATGAAGATCATGAATTCCAAGCAGTGTACTCAGCTGTCAACTCATCGTTGGTGAAAGTATCGTGAAAACCAGGGTTGGAACTTCTCGACGGAAAGATTTTTCAATTCTTTCGATTTGCCACCATAGATACTCCAATAGATACTCCATAGATACACCAATAGCACATTATCAATATTGATGTAGGCTAACTTTTCTCTCTATCAATGTAGTGATAATACAGGAATTCAATGAGATGTGTCACGTGTGGGTCAATGTTTCTAAACCCTCCAATCTTCTTAATTTCGCTTGTACTTTGGTACGCAGTCGTCATTCCATTGACCTGTGAGCCATACTCACGCAGCCTTGTTCAGGACGACACTGTGATTGCTATTCCCAACGATAGAAGTAGGCAGTACAACGTCTCTGTTTCTCGGAGGAGAGTGTCCAGATCTGAGAGTGTCACTGCGTTATATTCACCGATTAGTTCAGGCAGTATTCAGGGATGTTGCCGAAAATCAGACAAGGTAATCGAAAAGGCCGACATTACATTGTGACAAGAATTAATGACGCAATGTATTAAATCCGTCATTCTCAAAGCTCTTTTGGTGAAGTAGTTCACAGAGACCATCCCATCCGCTGTGGGTCCTTCGTCCTGCTGTGGTAGTTCGTAGTCAACCGGTTGAACATTTGTGGAAGAACAAAGGAAAGTATGGTCGTTTTTCCCGAATGTCTGTATGAATGTCTAGTTATCCCGAACTACATTTATTTCATCCTGAGCAGGATGGGCTACTGAGAAGTCTGGCATACTCTGTGGTTGTCTTGCAAATGTAGAACGGTGTCCATATGAATGCATCGCCGCGAATGAAAGAAGTGGTTTGTAAAGCGGTATCATCCGAAAATGTACGTGTAGCAAGGACAGAACCATATATCTTGAATTCTCCGAAGTTCTTCAAAATATCAATTGTTTGGTTTCCGTTTGATGGCGAAGTCATTGGTGTCAAGAGGTGGGACGCAAACGACACTTGAAAATGGCGAGGGTACAAAGAATCGTCACAGACGCAGATTCCACTTTTTTTCAACAGGGCTGTTCCTTGTTGGTCATTTTCGTGAAGTCTTGAGTGAAGAGTATTCTTTTTTAGATAACAAAATCCTGATTTCCCGTGCATACAACAATCTAATATAATGATCGTTGGTATCGTTGATATACTGCAGTTATTTTGCCTTGCATTATCATCAATTGAAAAAAAAAGTAAATCAAGCCACGCCCTGATGCCAATGACGGCAATAAACTGTACACCTAATTTCCTGAGTAGAAAGTAGAAAATTCAACTAGCCTATAAGATTCAAACCGCCAATTGAGAGCCAAGTACAATACTCTTATGAGACTAGATAGATAGAAAGAATACGGGTGCTTTTATCTATCAATCCAAAACTGCTAGTAGGCCGTCTTATAACATGGGTCTAACACCTGCTGACAACACTTATTGATTCAAGATTCAGCTTTCGCAGCATTAAGGTTTTTCTATTATAATTATTCTCCAACCAATTTCATTGCATTAGTTAATTGGTGGTGAAATTTTATATTGAGTCACAGGACGTACTAATAACTTCACGTCAATATTCTGAGTGTCATGATACTTGATACATATCTAATGGAAACATGGAATTCGTGTATGTGAAAGGAGGAGAGAAAAAGTAACTCCAATAATCCGCAGTAAAGAATCACAGATACAGATAGAAACTTTGTCAACTATTTATGCTTTGGAAAAATGTAGAAAGTGAGTAAATACCGGAAATCAGTAACACGATCAGAATCAGAATCGGAACACAAGGAAGGTATGACCAATAATGCATGTCGTTGTGCTATAACAGTGAATCAGATTCCTCCTGCTATCTGGTGTTCTATATTTATGACACGTCAACTCTCTCACCATCTAGAAATAAACACGTGTTTGTGAAATGCTTGAGAAGCAGAAGGGTGAATGCGGAAGCAGGAAGTTTGAAAAGCAGGTTGGTTCTGTATTACAGAAAGAACTAGAAAAATATGTATTTATGCCTACTCTTACTGAGGATCAGTACTGCTGAAGATAGGCACGAAATGATATTGTCACGAAGACCCCTGCCCTTTCTTCTGCCCTTAAGTCTGTAGCAATCATCAGGTCATTTGTAAACCTATGTTTCTTGGAAAGTAGTTCATTCAGCAATAACATTTATCAAATTATGTATGAAAATAAGTTATTCAGCTAATTGCTTGACCAACCAGCATCGTGATATGAAAAAAGAAATAGTTCTGTCCCAGACTTGAAGAAGTGATCACGTTTGTGAATATACGGAATATTTGAATCCGTATTTACGTTCATTTTATATCGGAGACTCGCGTTGCTGAATGAACAAAAAAGATGCTGTAACTTGCACTGTTCAGTCCATTCGAACAATGTGGATGCTTCTCCGATAACCAACCTCTTGGCCAAAGCGATACGTTCATTTTGGGTTTAGTCATTTTCATCCCAGCTCATCTCAAACTTAAGTTATACGCGTTTTCGTCAAATGCCACGCAAGTAAGGACTGTGGCCATATTTGCATTGTTACAAAAACCTTACCCTCGGGCCGCTCGTTAATAATGTAGAAGAAACGGAAGTGCTGGTTGCTGCGTCAACCCGCATCGTCTTTTATATCAGGGGTATTCCATGCGAAGCGGCACGGGCATGATTGAAAAAAAAAAACTGGGAACAATGCAATTTTTGGTTACCAAGACTTTGTTGAAATGGAGTACCGACGTCAAATACTCATACAAAACAGCTTGAAAACAGCCACTATGACACAGAAAAATTGTATTATTCTCGAAACAATTTTCAATAATTAATACTGGCGAACAAAAAAAGGGGGTGACTGAACATTTCACCATACTTTTGTAACACCTTGAACTATGTTCGGTAAAATTTTTTCAAGTGGATCAAGTATATCCTAAGACAATAAGGGGCTAAAACTCCAGAAAACTCGTCACAAGGTAGTGAGGAACGAGATTCTGGACGGGCGTCAAATTCGCGGACCCTCGGCTGAAACCTGTCCCGCTTCGCATGGAATACCCCCATAAGCAGACCGTCAAGGAAATAAAAATGAACCAGAAGTTGGAATAAAACACCTTCTCTTCTTTCCAACCATGTCTATTCACTACCTCTCGAAACCCACACACGTTGCCCCGAAGTAAAGTATAAATGATACTGTTACGGAGGTACCCGTTAGATTTGCCAGTCGTCACTCTAACGTTTAGCTGCTGTCACCTTGACGTTTAGTAACGTAGCATGCTCAGAGAACAGCTGGTAATTTGTTACGAATTAGTGAGATACGCGTAAAAACAGTCTGGCTCCAGACTTAAAAAAGTTAGCACGCTTTTGAATAAACCCCCTTTTGCCCTGAATTTTTTTATTTTGTCTCGCCTGAGTGATTTCGGGAAAGTCCTTTTTTTAATCGTAACAGGGAATTGTCCGTTGTTACAATACTTATGGTGCTTGACTATTTCCTCGGGGTTTTTTGTGGTTCACCTCGAGGGTGAAAGTGAATGCCAAAAAGTCATCGAGAGAGTTTTGAGGTATACAGTCAGATTACCACCACAAACTAATCTATGAACGACCGTTGAAGCAAGCTTCAATAGCTGAGAAGACTTCCTTTCAAACAAAAGATTCGGATAGACGGATCGGAGAATCTGTCGTAAAATTGAATTAGGAAATCAGTTAAGTCTACTCAGTCAAATTAAATGTAACAATAGTGTTATAAAGGTACCCGTTTTATGAGGGTTTGACAGGGGAAGTCATAATGAAACACCCCTGAACTTAGTATTCTGAAGAAATAGTTGATAGAAATAAGTGATATGAGATATCTGAATTACTGGTTGCTGCGTCAACCAGTATTATTGTAAAAACAGTCTTGTTTCGGACTTTAGAGAGAAAATGCGTACATTTTGCTCACTCTTTGAATAAACATTGATTTATTGAAAAGCTTACTTTTCTCACGCTTCGCCTTAATCATTTTGGGAGAACCCTTTACTTTCTTGAAATGTTACAAAGCACGAGACTGAGTAACAATAGATATGGCAAAGTAAGAGATTGGACCCATTTTCATATAATCGAACAAATGTGTAAATAGAATGTGTCAAGGCCCAATAAATCATATTGTAACGAAGCAGCCCCTCACTTCGTGGACACATATTATGTGGCTTACATTACAGCTTCTCATGTTTAAATATCTGAACTGAAATATCTGAATCTACCGGTCGCTTCGATTGTAAATAACAGTCTGGAAACAGATCTTGCAGAGCAAAGACGCCTTTGAATCAATACGGAATTCGTTAATATCATTTTGAAAGAACCCCTTGAATTCGTAACACTGTCTCGTACTTTGTTACATTTGGTGTCAGAAGTGGGATCATCTCACAATCAATCCGATTACCGATATCGACAAATTTTTAAATTGGAGCGAAAATGCTACGCAACCCACAAACGAATCCTAAATTTTGATTCGGAGTACTACAACACCGATAAGCAAACCTTAAACTTTGAGTGAAAGCTACAAGGAGTGTAATATCAAGTGGTAATTGAGGTTTTAAAAAGACGACAATACTATGGTGATCACACATCGTGGAACCAACACTTCAGACGAAGAAAATGAGGGGATAGCTGCTTCACCTCCCCGCCGCGAAAGACGCGGCAGGAATGCCCGCGGAGCGAACACAACTTTGAGGGAAGACATCCCTACAACTCCAGGACGGTCAATTTCATCAGCGCCGGCCGGTCGAACATCTCGCTCGCTACCAGTGAATACTGAGACTTTGGTGACTCCCTCAGTTCAACAGCTTGTACAACACCATCAACAGGAACAGGAAAGAGAAGAGCGACGTCGGGAACGGGAACGTCGGAGGTTCGCCGACTGGAGATTGAAAACGAAAAGGAACAGCGGCAACTCCTTAAACTTCAAATCCAGCGTGACCTGGAAATGCAGAGGCTGCAGTTGTCATGTAGGCATTCATTGCAAAATTTTCTTGGGACGTAGTGGAATGGTTGGACGAAGGGGACTTCGGCCAATGGTACAAAGAGCAGTGGGAGGAGGCCTCAATGATATCCGGATCGTCCAGTGAAATCTCGTAGTCTTCAATGTCGGCTACAAAAACTTCTTGCGGGGACCGAATACAACGGACGGACCGCCATGTTTAATTCTATCTCGAAGACTCGAAGTCAAGAGGAAGTGATTAACTGATGATCGGTTCCTAGGGCTCTCGAAAGGAAGAAGAAACTGACAGTTGTTTTATTTTGATCTTTTTTTTTTTTGTTCCAGAGATACCTTCGATTTTGCTCGATATACCAGGTTCAATCAAGATCAACTACCGTTTCACTCAGAAACAATGTGCGGACACGGTGATTTGAATCATTGGCTTTCCCTCAATTGTCCAACAGATTCACCCTTGTCGTCCAATTTTTAGATAATTCATCCCTTGTACCCGTGGCTCCTCTGCACTCCCTGTGTCTTCCTTTCTGATGTCCTGGTGGACGACTCGCTGCTGTTCGTCAAGTCAAGTTGGGGGCTGCCTCATCCTTATCTAGACGAATGCTGGGACCTTCGATATTCTCCGATATTCTCGGTTTACCCCGAGAGTGAAGGCGAATGCCGCGCGGTAATCGAGAGAGCGACCCACCCTTTTGAGCTGCGGCTCCGTTCCTCTCGAGAGAAGAGTACACTCATCGCGTCGCTCCCGACGAAGACTTCTA
>JAFFZH010007012.1:0-52295 GCA_018420115.1 Euura saliciscinereae
TTAATTATTCGAATTCGAGATAATAGTATCCGTACCTCGATTGTTCACGTCGATGCCAGAGATTCCCGTGACGACTAGTTGGCACACTAAGTGGCACATTGCCGGCAGGGTGTAATTGGGACCGTGAATTCCATTCTAGAATGTGTTCGTAGCGATGGTTCTCTGAGTACTGACGGCGAAGGAATATACTGAGTCTTTCTGACGAAACTATCATATTCAGGATTCTTAAATCTTGATCATCATGAGCATTGCATAAGCCTCCCAAATACGCGGTTGCATTGCAGCAATTAATATAAATAATCGAGTCTACACAGTCGACAAACTGATGTACGATCTCACAATTAACAGTTAGAAATCAAATTCATGATTAAATTCGACTTTCGCTGCGTTCCAGCCTCTCGTCGAAGCAATGAATCCAAAGTCAACTAGTCTATCTCTGATTGCGAGTCTCCTGAAAGACGTGGCAGTGTGTTGGGTTGCCTATCATCTGGCGCATACGTATTTATTGCCAATAAATACTCGGCACACAGCTTTGATTGATTACAAAACTCAAATTCATCAGCTTGCACAGAAATTGAATTCAGAGTCATGAATCATTTGATCAATTTAGAGATTATAGTTAGTGCAACAAAATTCTATTCTATTAGTTCCTTTCAATCTTAGGTATAATCGGGTAAATATTGTGTTATCATATCACTGACTAAAATAGTGTTTCTCTTTTTCTGTCATAGATTAGTGTTAACACTGCAGAAGAGTCGTTAAGATTAGGTTATACCTAATTCTAACATAATACATCATGACGCCGAGAGGAGCACCGTTTCATTTAAAACCAATAAATTTCAAATTAAGTAATATTAACATTTCATTCATGTAGTATATGACTGATATTCTCCAAGTAAATTGACGTTTGAAAATATGAAGAAAACCTATTGTACAACATTTTGACTCTTCCGCCATCGCGTTGATGGTTCGAATTCAAAATTTAGCCGCCTTCGGGACTATTTCTCCGCCCGAATCCCCCGGCGGATCGATATCCGTTGCGTTGCGGTCAGCCCAGGTGGCGTAGTAGTACAACTCAGCGCAGTTACCAAGATGCCATTTTACCAGTTCAACTCGTTCACAGGTCGAATTGCGGAATCAACACACCCTCAACCGTTTTATCCAATTGTAAGTGAAACCAAGAAGCTCTAAGCAACGATATCAACTGCATATGACCCCTCGATCGCCCCTCTCAACCCGCAGTCACGTGTCAATCCACGAAACCTTAAATCCGACGAATATCATACTTCAGAATCGAGCAGACGACTCCATTACTTACTCTAGTACCTCAAGAATTACGAAACAATATCACCTTCCGCGGTCAGTCTTATAAAAAACTGCGATATTTAATCGATGCTCAGTATCAAACGGACCGGAATCGATACCCGAGAATCCAAAACTTCCTTCATTATCGTAATAACGCTACTAAGACTATTTTCGTGCTGCTCACATAACACCTCATTGATCACAACCAGTCTTTAGTCTTACATTAATTTTAGCTCCTAGTCCTATTGTCTTCTTTCGATACATTAATATTATTATTATTATGCTTACTATGCTCAAGGGCCTCAGCCAAGTCAAATCTTTCCTCCCCCTTTCAGAATTTATGTTTAAAGCTAATCTCTAAATTATTATTATTATTGTTTTTGGATTCCGGCGAGTTGAAATTGAAAATAATAGTTTTAGAAACACTTTATTGATAAAGACATGAAAAACAAAACAGAGTTGATTAGGATTCCATACTAATGTAACCAAGTGTTCCTAAAAACCATCGTGTCGTATCAAAAACTCAATAATAATCATGAGAAGAATGAAGATCTGTTACAATTAGAATCAATTGACAACCAAACGTCCCAAATATCCAGGTTCAGGGTTGCAGCATCTCTGTAACGATCGAATTTGAGAATATTTTTGCTCCATTTCAGGCACCCAATCGTTTGGAGCGAGTAGAAGCACCAAAAATCATGTACGCCACTCCCGACATGAAGCCTGTGAAAGTAGCGCCCGCCGTACCGAGGACCGGAAACGCGTTCTCCACCTTGTCGCCGGATATGCTCAAGAAGATGCAGAAATTCCAGGTGAGTTTCCTGTGGGATTCAAAATGAATTGCTTCGTATTGAATCGAGATGGTGACGATTATCGACGTGTTCTGTGATTCCAGGCCAACAACAACCTGCCGGTCCACCTCAAGGGAGGCCCAATGGACAAGGTACTCCTTGGAGCAACCTGCGCCATGATCGCCGTCGGTCTTGCTGGAACCTTCCAGATGCTCTACGAACTTAGTTTCCCAAAAAAATAATTTTTCCGTTATTTCATAATTCGAACGATTATTGGATAGACTTTGTATAGTACAATAAAACTTATGGCGATCAACCGACTATCGATATACTGTAAAATAAAACATTCGCCAATAAATTGAAAAATAATCATAAAACTGAACCTACACAAATAAAACCCCGAATTTTCTTTCAAAATTCCCAAAGAAGCAATTAATTCACCGAATTGTACATCGATGTACTTTTTATACGTTACGTAATACAATTTTTGGTAGCTTTTTTAGGTTATGTAAGGTGTTTTTTTTTTAGGTTAGGTTAGCATCGAGTGTTTCTCTAGGGGCGTTTTTTCGTTTTTTATTTTCTTTCGTATCCGAATTTCTATCAATTTCAGTAGAATATGCAGAAGATTATTGATTTTTGATTGAATCTAGGCTCGTTTAGAGTCGATTAAAGCTCGCATTATTTCGAAGTGTTGTTTGAAAAGTGCAGAATGACAGTTTTCCCTGTCAACACGTATTCGAAGTAGTTTCAAAACACTCAGAATCGAGCAAAACAGTATAAACCACGGTATAATCGAGATGGAGGAACCCGGAAAACCAAATATCATCTTTCACCCGATTATTTCATCGATTCAAAAGATCGCTTTGTACGAAACAAAGTCTGTGAGTAAACATAACCTAAACTTTTGACGTTTGTTCGATGTTTTTAATCCCAAATACCGTTTATTCCTGTCGCCCCGAGCATATTTCGACATTTCCTCAGTATTTCTATGATATCGATCGATAGTTTCATCCATAAATCGAGTAAAAATATTGATACCATTTTTTGTTGTTGTATCTATAAGCGCTTTTATTTGATGGGATCAAACAACACGCAGACGAGATTTAGGGTGTTAAAAATCGACCGAATGGAACCGAGGGAGTTGATAATCGTCGACGACAAGACAGAGTACACAGGCGACGAGATTAGAGACCTCGTAAACATGATCGACGTGGGGAATCGGAGCAGAAACGGACAGCGTAATAACACCGGTGGCGGAGTCGCCCGCATCGTATCGGCGTTCGGAATAGTCGGTGAGTGACTCGATTGGACGAAAGAATACCAGAGAATGATTATAATTCGGTCGGGTGTTGGATGATAGATTATAGATGGACCCAATTCACCACAAGACACTTATCATCCTCCAATCTTTAGTCGAGGTCCGCATACATCGTGCGGAGGCGAAACAACACGAGGCGAGGCAAAGTTTTTAAAAAAAACAGCTACACCTGGTTCCATTTACCACGTGGATGCACCGAATTCTAAAAACTTGGCTTCGCCTCACCTCCGCGCGTTGTAGGCAGACTTTTAGTCGTCGCCAGTCGAATGCCAGTCACTCTAATTGCATGAAATTTGCTTAGTATTACTTCATAGAACTGTTTAGTATTTTTCCTATTTTAGTTGTTTCATATTCGTACATAATCTCGGGTCTTTGACGATTGCAAATTTATTATTAGTGTAATTTGTTGACGATATGCCGATCTAATCAAATCTCAGATGACACTGAGGTGTAGATTTTCGCTTTGAACTGCACGTAAGAGACCCAGTTTATTTACTTTTGCTCGCTAACGAAGGTAAAGTTAGTACCGAGTCGTCGAGTGATGAGACTAACGCGGAAGAGACGGAACAGAAGCCAGATCTACAATCGTCAAAACACAAACCAACTCAGACTCGGTTTTCATGGACTACAATGTGGCAACGAGATTCTTTCCCAAGGCTAGTACCAGCTTTTGGCCTCCTTGGTAAGGCTTACTAGGCTCAATTACAATCAGTACACTTTTTAATAGACAACCAAAGGCACCGGTTTCACATTCTCCCGTTCGCATGCTGAATGTGTGTTGATTGTGAGCACTTAGGCATGGACTCTATGGCGTTGGTTCTGGCGTGCATGTAATTTTACTTATAAGGTCTGCGCACACCGGGCGGAGGCAAACTTTAACAAAAATAATGTCTCATCGTTCTGATCGTTCTGATCTTCGACACTTGTTTGCTAACACTGAATCATAGCTTTCCATATACAAGCCTCGTCTAAATCCATCCGCACGGAGGAACAATTTATCATTAAGTCTGGTCCGCGGGATCGAACAGTTAGAAGCTAGAAGCAACAAGTTTTTTCATTCATTGAAGTTTCATCCTCTGGAAACTGAGAACTAATCAATATTTGCTTTACAACGATCGTAAGATTTTTAGTATATTCACGATTGATACGGTCAGTTAATTTGCTTGACTTGTTTTAGGATTTGTTCGTTTTTTGGAAGGCTACTATTTGATTCTGGTCACCAAACGAAGGCGTGTGGCTGTTATCGGTCACCACACGTTATACAAAAACGAGGACACGGCTATGATCTACATTCCGAATGATACAGTGCGTCTGTTTCATCCCGATGAACAGAGATACGTTAAAATGTTTCAGAGCATTGATCTCAGCAGTAATTTTTACTTCAGCTACTCCTACGATCTCACGCAAACTCTTCAGATCAATATGGCACCTCCGACAAGAATAAAATCAGACATTCCAGAAATGAATGCGGAGAACCAGAACGACCCTGAAAACGAGGTCGAAGACTCCGACGACTTCTTCAACATGTGGGCTTTTAGGAAAAGCTCTCCATCCACTGGGTAAAAACTTCTACCGTCAAGACAATGCTCTGGCTAAGACCGAATAGAAGTTTCCACAAATAATTTCGATTCTTTTTTTTTTATAGATTCGGAGCCGCAAACATCGATTACGGAGTGCGCAGCAATCCGAATCGCCGTTTTGTTTGGAATTCGCACTTGCTACTTCCCGCGGAGAAATATTTACATCCGGACTGGATTTTGTACGTAACACACGGTTTCATCGGGCAATCGAATATCAGTATATTCGGGAGATCGATGTACGTCACTATAATAGCAAGAAGAAGCACAAAGTACGCGGGGACGAGATTTTTGAAGAGAGGTGCAAACTTCGATGTAAGCAAAAGTTTACGGTATCGTAATCACCTTTGTCTCAACCCAGCTGTAAAAAAAACTTTTCATCTCTCCTCGATTCAGGGCGACGTTGCCAACGAAGTAGAAACCGAACAAATCGTACACGACTCTGGTATCAGCTCTTTTAGCAACGGGAATTTCAGCTCATTTGTACAGATGCGAGGATCCGTTCCTGGCCATTGGAGTCAAGACGTTAGTAAAATGGTTCCGAAACCGACCATCACTTGCGATCTGACCGATCCCTACGTCGAAACTGCAGGTACTTAAGAAACAGTTTTCTGAACTGTTAAATCGATCGTAACACCGAATCAATGCGCGCAGGGGCACATTTCAATCAACTTCTGAAAAGATACGGATCACCGATAATAATTCTGAACCTCGTGAAGAAGAGGGAGAAGAAAAAGCACGAGAGTACCTTGAGCGAGGAGCTGAGCATGGCTGTGAGATACTTGAATCAGTTTCTACCGCCCGAACATCTCATACAATACATAAGTTTCGATATGGCGCGGATGAACAAAGGGTAAGAACTGGAACGGTGGAAAAGAAATCAATTATTTCAATCGCGTGACGATATTTGTTCGACAGGAAGGAAGCTAACGTGATGGGAAGATTGGCGAACATCGCGCACAGCGGCGTACTTAAGACGGGAATATTTCAGTCTCAAAATCCTTACTACAGTCAGCGAAACTTGTTCTCGTCGGTGAACAACAGTAAAAAGCCTCACAGAAACGATTCGAATCCTGCGCTCTCGGCGATGATTAGAGATTCAAAAATTGGTTTCGGTTCTAGTTTGCCTAGTATAAGCTCAACCGGGCAGCTCGCCTCGGACCAGGATAGTAATTCAGACCTGTTAGAAGTCCAGGATAATGACTTTATAGACAACAAAGTAAGACAGTGCTTCGCTAGGAAGGGAACAGCCCAGACTGGAATTATCCGAACGAACTGCGTCGATTGCCTGGATAGAACGAACACGGCACAATTTGCGATTGGAAAATGCGCTTTAGGCTTCCAACTCTGCGCCTTGGGAGTGTTGGAAACACCTAAATTAGAATTCGACTCAGACTGCGTTCGGCTACTCGAAGAACTCTACGAAGACCACGGCGATACTCTCGCCCTGCAGTACGGAGGGTCCCAGTTGGTACACAGAATAAAAACTTACAGGTAATATAGATCGATTCGATGCTGACCGGGAAATCAATTGCTGATCGACTTGTGTCGTTTTCAGAAAAACCGCACCCTGGACGAGCCAAGGAAACGATATAATGCAAACGTTGAGTCGATATTACAGCAACACGTTCAGCGACCAGGAAAAGCAACATACGATGAACCTTTTCTTAGGTGAGGGAGAGACGGAGCCTTAATTTCAGTACATATAAGTCACAAAATTGATTTTGTTCGTCAGGACTGTTTGTTCCGGAAGAAGGAAAGCCTCCGTTATGGGAGTATGTGACTGACTACTATCTCCATCACAAACCAGCGTGCAAATACACCCGAAAAACCAAAGTTTTGACTCAATGGTGGGACCAGAGCGTTCTAAAATGCCTTCCATACGCTCTAAACGAAGTCACTAAATCGTGTTCAGAAATGATCCAAGTACAACATACGCAGGAGGAGATGGTAGACGTGTACTACGACTATCATCGGTGAGATTTTACCACTCCTACAAACATCAAAGTTCCCAAGCTCATAATCTGTTATTCCAGCCCTTACGAATTGTCCGTACTCGTCGATGTCTACGCATACAAGATAAGCCACTCGGTGCGAGACTTCATGCCTCATTTCACCACGAACTTCAGTCCTTTCGCCGTGAGAGTACGACCGGGCAGAAGACGCGAAGAAACGGGTAGCAAAAACTTGAGCATGAGGAATCCGTCAATGACCGGACAGAGCAGTACCAGCAGCGCTGCGTCTAGCGCCAGGTAATCGATCTAGCTTTTTATTTATTGAGAGTTGGAATCTCCAGACAAGTTTCTAATTGTTTTTCAATCACGCAGTTCCAGCATGGATTCGAGCTCCGACGACGACGAGAGTCATCACAATGCCAACGACTCTCAATTAACAGCATCCAAGGATAGTTCAGAGTTGGTTTCGTTCGAATCTCTGTTTCCATCGATGAGAGAGGTCTACGGGACTCAGCCGGAGAATCCTAAGAGGGCCGACGTCCTCTTGTACAAAAGGTGGAAAAACGAGATAGTAGTCCTCGTGATTAGTATCGTTGATATTTCTTCTACATTATCGTTAAATTGTTCCAGGTACGTGCTGATCGGACGCAACGCAACGTACGCAACGGATCATTCGAAAATACGGTCCAAGATGCTGCAGCACGCTTCGTTTCCCGAGATTGTCAACGCTAAGGTCTCTTTGCCGGTGGTGAAGGACGCGAGCATCAGCATTTACGAACAGTACGTGAAGAGAGGAGTGGTGCGTTGATTCGATAGACGTTTTGCTATCGGTGTTTCTAAAAAAGGATCTACCGCATCGATTTTCATTCGACATAAATTATCAATTGATTCGATATCGTTGTTTTCAGAATGGTGGGTCGGTTCCAAATCCCGCAGATATGATTTTGTACGAAAATTATGTCCAAGAACAAATTCTGACGAAGAGACGACGTGGATTATCCTTAAATTCGTGACTCTAGGACGATTCTAGCGTCTAGAAAATTCGGCTGAAGATATTTAATTGTATAAAATGTATTTAAACTAAATTTATGTATCTATTTATTATAAATCAATTCAATCGTTCAAAAAGGAAAAATTACGTTCTGTAAAAGACTGAGCTAATTATTCCATCTACTCTAGCGGTGCGAATATAAGTCGAGGCTTTTGCTCGAGGATATCAATTACTAAATTCGTACTCGTTCAATAGACAAGAGAATTTTGCAATATCAAATAATTTCAAGAATGAATCAACTGCAGATGTTATGAAAAAATTGTTATCAATAACGATATTGCATACATTCATCAATAAAAGTCCTAAATGTATGCAAAGAACGCATTATAAACTGATATGATTTGATTCTGTTCATAAATTTCAATTTTCATACTGTTTCTATAAAAAAGAATTAATGAAAATATAGTCCAAATATGTAGGGGGTCGATTTATACCCTCACAAAATTTAATAGAGTCTTTATTTCCTACACAATTTCAAAGTTCTTGAAAATTCTACTGTTTTCCAGCGAAAATTTTGATTTTTAAAGATTACGAGAACCATTAAAGATCGAACGTTTGTGTCTTTCGCTGACTTTCTTTCATTTTTACTCAATTTTTACGATGTTACGTTTGTTTCTCAAACATTCATGAGTAATCTACATTAGATCAGAGTTAAGCTCCAATTTATTTCAAAATCGTATTTCCGAGTAAAATTTTTCAAGAATTTATCAAAGATTTCAGCGTTTTCCAATTTTTTTTCTTTCTTCTTTCTTTCATAACAATGATAATAATCAAGCTTGGGAATTTGAAGAGGAAGAATTTTCAAATATTTGTGTTGTTGTTCACTTTTTAGATTTTATTGGAATCAAAATAATGCTTTTGAAATACAGGCGCGCGATGTAACGCATAGTTATGATAGAGACAAGATTCCGTGATTTTCCATCGCCTGTACGATATAAATCTTTGCAAAAAAAATCTTCGAATCTACTTCAGCTTCTTCTTTGGGCGGATGTTGTTCGTGTGTCCGCACTTCTTCTTGCGGCAATTAGTAGCACGGGGGTGAAGACGCGCGTAACATTTGCGACAAATCATCTTGTCGCAGTTGTATTTCTGCGCAAGAATACGAAGAGTCGGTTCAATTACTCCACCACGGAGTCGGAGAACCAGGTGAAGCGTAGACTCTGCGGAACGACACAAAATATCAAATAAACCATCAAGTTTTGCTCGATTCAACGGGAGACAAAAGAGCCAAGTCCGAGTCTCTCACCCTTCTGGATGTTGTAGTCGCTCAGGGTGCGACCATCCTCGAGCTGTTTGCCGGCGAAGATCAGTCGCTGCTGGTCTGGAGGAATTCCCTCTTTGTCTTGGATTTTAGCCTTGACATTCTCGATGGTATCGGACGCCTCCACCTCGAGGGTGATGGTCTTGCCCGTCAGGGTCTTTACGAAGATCTGCATTTCGGTTTACTGGAATTTAAACGTCATAAAATTCTATATAATATATAATTAATTGATTTTTTAGGATAATTAATTAATTTAGTAGGAGAAAATTAATTTTTTAACCTAACCTAACAAAAACGGTGGTAATTATTCGAGAAAAGTGTCATCATCGATTTACAGAACGAAATGACCGCGAATAAAATTGTGATCAATTTTTTTTTACCGAGGGTAAGCCGGGAGTTTGATCCAAAGATGCGAGAGAATCACCGTCTCAGGGTTTTCGGATTGGGTTATGACGTTTATTGCGCTCGAATCCTGATTCTTCGTGCTAGTTTATCGTAGGACTTCGATACTCGCGTTTTGACACAACGACGATGGGAAACGGAGCCGGAGGATTAATCGAGCTGCTAAATACTTGATAATTTCGTTGTAGACATTTTGGACATGTGCCGTGGAGAGAGCGAAGCAGCATTGGCGACGGATGGTATTTTTGACCGATTGTTTTACGGGGATTTTGTTTAATTCGTTGGTGAAAATTTCGAGGTGTAGGGTCGAGGCGGTTCTGTGTTCTTCGCTTTTTATTTAGCGGTTCGAATTTAGGCTACTTTAATCATCTCAGTGGGTGAAATATTGAAAATTTATCTTACTCACCGATTCGACAACGTGTTTGTCGCAAGCCCGATTCACGAAAAGATTCGACTATAGAGGCGCCACTACATCCGCTACTCGATACGCCATCGGAACGGATGTACGGAGGCACTGCCTTCTCGACCGGAAAACTATGCGCGCGAAATTTAAATTCAAATATTCGACTGACGCCGGTTCTGTGACGATGAGAAATGAGATTTTCACGTTTCACAGCAAGATTGTCGATTGATTAACGTGATATTCGTACTTTGTCATCTGTTTTTTTAATTTTTTAGGATAATGAGTCACCTAAGACGGATAAAAATTAACCAGATGTATATAATTTCTTATTTATATTTGTTTATGTACATTTTTTAGGTCCTGCATTTCTGCTTTCTTTCCTCTTTCACCCCTAATTAATGCTTGACTGGACTTTTCGAAAATAGGGAAGTTGCATGATTCTCCGAAATTTATATTGTTATGAAAAATCAGTGCTATATATATTTTGAAAAATGATTATGCATTGCGAAAGTGAAAAAATATTAATCCTGTGGACGACAAAAAATAGCTAATTTTACGCTGAAACGGGCGGGAACGTAGATGGCCCGTGATTGGCTCACGCCGTTGTTGACGTCACAGAGTACGTCGAGGTGAGCTGCTCGTATGTTAA
Source organism: Euura saliciscinereae (assembly GCA_018420115.1). NCBI lineage: Eukaryota > Metazoa > Arthropoda > Insecta > Hymenoptera > Tenthredinidae > Euura > Euura saliciscinereae. The sequence goes on from JAFFZH010007012.1 coordinate 10,713, forward strand.
CTGCTGCGAACTGAGTTATTTCACACATTTATCGTTATAATCCGTATTTTGTGCGCTAAAATGACTGATACCTGCTTTCAAAAAGCTACCTCGAACAATTTGCCAAAGATTAATTCGACTATGGTCGCAGAGTTTTTCGTAAGAACGAGAATTTTGGCGTAGCTGATTGTGAGATACGTGGCGTTCAAAGCCGGCAGGTATAAGTTACTTTTTCACCTCATCTTGTGTATTCGTCATCAGTTTCAAGATGAATTTCGATTTGCATTTTATCTATGCACCATTTAATGTAAAAACTGAACGGAATTCGGAACTCAATTGTTATGTCAAAATATCTCGCACCTACCATAACCTCCAAATGAATATTTTCACGATATTCTATATCGGAGAAATGTATACGTTATACTAATTGTAAAAAATAAGAAATGTCTTTTTCCTTACATAAATCATTCTCTGATCCTGTATATCATGAAGAATTTTCTACTTTCGATCATTGTTTACGAATTACTCTAATGAATATTGTATTTGGTGCTGTTCGCGTCGTATTCGAACATTTCGGGACAAAGCAATATTAATAGAATATTAGAATGATTTTGTGTGATATTGTCCGATATATTCATTGACATAGAATGATTTTGTGCTCGTATCTTTCATTTTTTGTGAATTAGTAGGACAGTTTTGTTTATCTGACGTGATGATAAGATAAAAATCTGAAAAAAATCAACCACAATCAAGACAATAATGATATTCATTTTCAATTCTAATAACTCTCAAAAGTTATCAACAAATTATTTAAACAAAACATTGTTTAACAAATTTGACGGTGACGTAATTTTTTTTTTCATGACAAACAAATTCGTTGATCTTTCTGAATACACGTGAATTTTTTAAGAATTTTCTCATATTTTTTTAAATTCTCGTTTTTGAAAATTTAAAATTTTCAAAAATCGAGGAAAAATCTTGAATTTTGGATATGTTTTCATGAAAACGATGTAGATTACAATTCCGAAGTTTGCGGAGCATGTAACGAATAGTTCCGTAGTTACAGCCTTCACAAAACGATAAAAATGTTCGAAAACGGGAATGTAAAAAATATGAGAAAATTCTTAAAAAAATTCATGTGTATTCAAACGGATCAACGAATTTGTTTGACATGAAAAAAAATGACGTCACCGACAAATTTGTTAAACAATGTTTTGTTTAAACAATTTGTTGATAACTTTTGGAAATTATTATTATTGGGAATGAATATCATTATCGTCTTGATTGTGGTTGATTTTTTTCAGATTTTTGTCTTATCTCGAAGTATGCGATAATTGTCGACGAAGGTCAACGTGGTTGGGACTGTACAGCCAATACATCCTTAAAGGTACTCAGTGATGTCATGCGCAACAGGTTCGCATTCGGGCGTTTCGCGCAGAATTCAAACAATCAATTATTTAATCTTCATTTATAAAAAAACTACGTCCGAACAATTAAAAAAAAAATTCCTATTGATACTGATACCCACATGTATTAAAAAAAAAAAAAAAAATTAATGCAAATTCCCTATTCGGAAAATCACCTAATTTCGCATTAAATCGGTTCCTATGCTGCGTTTTTCGTGCCTCTGATCCCGGATTTTGTACCAACATTGAAAAATTCAGAATTTCGTTGCACAAAAGGGCAACAATGAATCCCAAAAAATAACCGGACCTAAATGAAACTTGTTTCCCGAAAGGTTTTCGGGTTCTTGGTATCTAATTTTTATACGTAAGTATCGGTAATTAAAATAGGGGTCAAGTTACCAATGTGTCTAACAGTAAAACATTATTTCTATACACTTGGGTCATTTTTATGCATCGATAATCGAAAATAAGGGTGTAATGCCCATTATTCTACCTTATTGTTAGCTCGATAGATATTGTGTCAATTTTTTTGCACGATTTCATTACCTGATTCGGGGATCAATTCATACGGGGTTTACATATTCCATTACGGAGATCCTGAAAGGCAAGCCCGTAGTTGCCGGGTCGAGGGATATGCAGATTTTATAGTAGTAACCCCCCTCAAACTTTACGCCTGACCTGGGATGTTCCTGTGGTCTTACGATGCAGAAGCATAGTACTTACGGGTTATATCATGTGGCTAAAACCACTAAGAAACTCGACGAGAATGTCGGAAGGGATTATATTAATACCACTATGAGAGGATAATGTTGGAAATGAGTGTTGGAATTTTGGACACTCGACTTTCATCTCATGTCTCCAGTATTTTACAATCAGATGTTTCCTTTATACTCAAATTTTTGTTTTGCAGATATTTCAGGGTAGAAATTTTCTAGAATCGTTATCATAAACATTATTTCGATACAGACAATTGCATTGCATTTCAAATCGTTACAGACGAATTTTGAATCGATCTTTAGCACTTCTGTGGTTGGAATCATTTTATTTTCTTCGATCAACCAGGATCACCCCAAGATTCCGTTTTCTTCAAATTATTGAAATATTGTTCTTCTATTCCAGTTCCATTTAGATACTCGTATATACATAGATAAAAAATAATCAAATTCGTCGCTATGTATGAGAATGCTCCAATAAAACTATATATTGGGCTAAAGTTGTTTCGATACAAGTTGAGTTGAATAATTCTGGGAACGCGCTGGCCAATCAATCACTGTTGCCAAACAAACACGTACAGACGCGCATACGTGATTCTGATTCGAAAAAAAATGTCACCCCCTCGCAGTACCTACAACGACATACGTAAAAAGTATAGGTGTATCAGTTTTATCGGCGTCATCCCGCGCGCAGCGGAAAATCGGTTCAATATTTTTTCGCTCCCCGTTACACGTGTAAATGTGAAGTACGAAACACGATTCCAAAATTTTTTGCACTCCAAAAATACACGGCGCATCTACGACTAAAATTTTAATCAAAACTATTCTGCGTTCGTCGCGGAAAAGTTTTGTCATCGAAATTGAGTAAAATTTTGAAACTGAACGGTGGCAATATGTCAATTGATTGGGTTCATTGTCACGAAATGAAGCCCTGCCCCTGCCATATCGAAACCGAATCAATACGCCCGTGCATTCATTCTACAAACAATCATTTATTGCAAATATGTCAATTATACGGATAATGAAACCGACTATAAACCAATATTTCAACTAACGTGTTACACAATGTATGATAGAAAATAACGTTTGGCAACGATATGAAATGCACAAAGACTTTTGACAGAAAACGTTCATCAAGTTCCAAACGAAATAAAAGCATTGATCTGTATAATTAATATATGTATAAGTAAGATCTGATTTGAATTCTAATAGTTGATTTTCAAAAGAAATAATAATGATACTTATTCAAGTGAACATTAAATCTTATATTAGTTATATTATATTAAGAGACTTTTTCTTGAGTCCTCAAAACTAATGTTGTATCGATCATATTGAATTCACTATAATTCCAAGAGTAAAATCCAAGTGAGTTCCGATTAATTAGAAATAATTTTCGGTAATTTCGCCTAATCCAAATCAATTCAATCTATTTTCGTTAGTTTCATATATTAAATTTTTTTTTCAATTCTTCTCAATTCGAAATAATTCATTGAATTCATGTTAATTTGCATTAATTTTTATTAATTTGTATTAATTAACGGACCACGGACACGTCGATTGTACGAATTACTTCCCCCTCGATCTAATTATCAATTCAATACAAGGGGACATGCATTCTCTTTCCATACAATATATTTTAGTTTGTGAATTAAATACGTGCCGTCATATCGTACGTGTGTTTCAAATTTTCAGAATGCTTTGTTCCCGGTAAAGTGATCAATTTTTGTATTTTTTCAAGCTTCTACACGACTTCAACTTAGTCAGTCATCCCATAAGTAGTGCAACAGCGCAAAGAACAAAGCCTTCAGTCCGGAAGTAATCGATTTCTGAACGATATTCCGCATTTCCTGTTCCCTTGCAGTCGGTTGTATCCGGTGATACTATCGCTGGGAATCGATCATTGAATGGCTCACTGTAAATTTCTGATCAGTGCGTATCGTGGGTTTAATGGAAGCCCCAGCGTCCATGCGAGTGAGCGGAAGCAATCGAGGACTAAATGACTCTTTACACATTTTCTGATCGGTGCACCGATGCCCTGTATCGATGTATGGCAACGTAGAATTCCATATATATGCACCCCGGGCAATCGATGAAAAAATGACACGTGAATAGAGCCTGTGACCTTATTTCGCGATAGTGAAAAGCATCCGATCCTCGTTTTTACCGCCTCATTAAAGTCGAATCTCGCGAGTCTAACGATCGCCATTGAAATCGAATACTTACATTGTGCGAAAGGCCTATCAAACCCGGTATCAAACATGTTTTTATTCCGCGCCTCGAGACTATAATGCGAAATATAAAACCGTTCGACTTTATGGAGTTCAAAATTGGAGAAGCTATAGATATATAAAATAGAGACAGAGTCTACAAATTAATCCAACTTTGACATCGAGACTTCAGTCTCGCGGGAAACGTAACTATCTCAAACGACTGATCAACGAAAGTCAGAGGTTCGCTTGGATTTTGCGAGGGTCTCACGAAATTCGCTTTGGGCGTTTTAGTTTCGATCGAGCGAACCGGAATCACAAGCTTGAAGGGTCTGTCAAACGCACCGGTAACGTCGTGTGTGATTTTTCCTATACGTTTATCCCTTCTGTTCAGTGCTATTACAGCTCGTAATCCTAGAGGTCTTACTTCCAACGCATTTTTCTTTCGTCGTTTCTGAAAATCACGCCGAGACGCAAAAAAGGAACAAAGTGTATCGACCCGTTCAGGCGCAGGAGTAAAAGATTAATCAAGGTGTAGCTCGACGCGCCTGGCACTCGGCAAGACCGTGTGCAACGTCCGTTCGCATCAAGCTTCCTAAGCTTTCCGCCCGATCAACACGGGCTTTTATATAGAGACTTTTTATTGAATTACGCTTCGGTATTGGAATTATTCGGCTTTGGCGGGCTCCGTGTTGTTTCTGTAATTAGAAGAGCTCTTCAGCTTATCGGCTCAAAGAGAAACAATATTTCCTTCAGATTGGTATCAGAGCTCCTTCACGCATCCATGAGATTTTTTTTCTCGATATTATTGTCGTCTAATTCAACGTTCAATGTGAAACGATAGTTTGATAATTCTATACGATTTTCGACTAGTTCTGATCAACTGCTAGATGACTCCATTGTTGTGGCTGGGTCTAGACTGTGATTAGTTGTACAGCTGTGGTGGGTTAACCCTGTTACATGGAATTATAGGAACACCCTGGTTTACCCTTGGGCGAACTAATAATGAAAAGCTCATCTGAGTTAGCGAGATCAGCAAACTATCCCACTGCAAGCTGTACCGAACTCAACCTCGACTCTCAGTCTTCTCCATCCGTCTTATACCCCGTTTTACCGAAAACGTACGGCATAGATTTGACGGAGTAGCCAATGGCTTCGATACTTGGCCACTTCAACATTTGAACACTTCACCATTCCGCGATTTTAACACATCAAGACTTCGAAAACCTCAAATGACTTTAGCTGGACTTTAAATGACTGTAGTATAAATTCGTATGACTTCGTGTGACTTGAAGTTACTTCTAATGACTGTAAGTGACTTTCCGGCAAAGTTTAATTGAGCCCTCGAATAAATTCCATACAAACTATGATGTATAGAATATATTTTAGCAAATAGCCCTGACAAGACGGTGTTTGCGACACAGTGTGTGAAAAGAACGGCAGGGGTCGTCGGTTGGTTGATGTAAGGTATTTAATAAGCCCGATAATGGAAGTTAGGTGTCCCTCGGGAGTCGCACACGACGGACTCCACCTCACGTACCTGGAAGTTGTTGTATGGGAATTGCGGAGCTAGTAATGGGACCGCGGTCATAGGGTAAAGAAAAATTCTCTAAAAAATTCTTCTGGAAGCACAAAATGTCGATATTTGTTACCGAAAGAGGAGCCGGCGATCTTCGAGGTCCGCGTATAGTATAGAGCCAATGCACAGAGGTCGAGTTTTTTTCAAAGAACTCCCGGGGACGTTCCCCGGGGCTAATACGAGCTCAACGACTTTGTTAAGCCAGAATTCCATTCGGTAAAGATTCTCTGTATACTCTGTGTATAAAGGATTCAATAAAACACCCCATACCCAGCTTCTATATACCGTCTGATATTCTCTCGGGATCGATGTGCTATACTGTACAGGGATCGCTTCACCACGTTCGTTTTGCGAAATTTGAAAGCATTTTGCCAGAGTTTGAAATCTCGACGCGTTACCCATCAAAGATGCAAGAACCTCAGAGATCGAGGAATTCGGTGTATCGCAAGCTTTGAGTCTGCAAACTTCGTACCTTGCTCCGACGCTTATCGCAATAATTAATCGACCGACATAAGCTCAACCAAACTCCACAGTTTAAAATCGTTTCGAACGCATGAGAAACATCTGCATGTGAGGACCATTGCGAAAATTAAAAAGGTTTTAACATCACAACGGTTCCAGCTGAGAACATTCTCTTCTGAATCAGGCAAAATTACATGAAATCGCAGTTCCTGACACTCAGTTTGATTCACAACTCGGTTGATTGCAGTTCTTAATCAGCAAGTGATATTTTAGAATGAAGTAAGAACCAAGGAGCTCGGAAAGCAGGCCAGGATAAAAAATCGAGGCGTTCACCTCATTTCATATTCTGTATAGGGAAAAATCTCGAAGCTTTGACAAAGGAGTTGTGTGGGATAATTCGAGGTTGAAGAAAAAATAGGAGAGAGTGAGATAGGGCGAGCGAGAGTAATACTTGATTTGAAAAGCGGTATCACGCAATGCAGTTTGTCCCTGAGTTTTTAAAATTGGGTCGTGGAGTTTCGGGGCTTCAGAACTGAGAAGCATAAAACGTAGAGCCGTGTAAGTGTATGTAAATTAAATGTCTCGCGACTTTTATTTAGTGTGGGAGTTTGAGAAGTCAAGTTTGTGAGATCGTAGTTCCGGTGCGGCAGAGTTTTACCCGACTTGTGAGGATATCCAAAGTAGCTGAAATATATTTAAAGCTTTATACTGCAAATCCGGGATACTCTTGAGAAACTTTCACATATTTTGTGGTCCGCAGGATATTTTCCCTTCTTCTTATCTTTCATCGCTATCAGAAATTCTGGGACGTTGATACGTTCGAACTGTATGACATCCACTTGTTCCAGTTCCAGTTCCTTACGTAATAAAACCCGATATCATTCCCTCTATATTGCAATTGGTTCAAAATAATTCCGTATCTCGTTGAATTTACTTCGTTCATCAAGCACCCTCTCAGTTCCTCGGAAATAACGATACCATCGCCGAAGCGTACATGCAAGGGGTTCCGAAACCGTGACCTTTTCAGTCTTGTTGTACCGACGTCAGATACGACTCAACTCGACTCGACCCAACCCTCAACCCTCAACCCTAGCCATTCGGCGCACCTTGGGTAAGAAGCCTTGGGAAAACCTAGGGAAACTTCAAACATAATTACAGCAACACCCAGTCTGCAGACTAAACTTAGATCTCACAGTAACGAGACGCGCGTGCGAAAAGCTTCCTACTCGTTTGGCACAAGAATCGTTATACGAACAAGAATAAAATAAAAAAAATTTAAAAAACGAAGGAATCTTTCATCGCCAATTATGACAATACTGTATTTCGAAAACTAAATTGTGGTTTTCTGTGTTTTATTTGTGCTTCTTTCAGTTCTTTATTACAAAAAAAAGTATCTTGTTTGACGAGGGAAATGATTTTTTTTTTTAAATATTCAAACAGATTTATTCCAAGTTCAGATCTAATTTGATCAATGACTTTTTCCCAATGATTCTCAACAATTTTTCAATATTCTTCGATCACGTATTCTGTAGAATCTAAAATTTCATATATTGTCAAATCAAGAATATCAATGTCCTGATTTTTTTGCAATTGTAATTGCAGTTCTATTAGTCGTAACTATGGAACGTGATATCAAGGCAGGAAGGGATCACGGATGGTGATAATCCGAGATATATCCTTGCAGGAGGTTGGACGTAGTTGATATTTGCAAGGAGGAAGTAGGCGGTGGTTCCTGGTTGGGGTAGTCAGGTAGTCTATACATACACCGGTATACCTCGGCAGCAGTGTATAGACATATAACTCCCAAGCTCGGTGAAGGTGTTTCGCTTCTGAGGATAAGTTTAATTTGCAATTAACGCGGGGGGGGGGGGGGATTCAATTTAATAGCTCGTGACGTAATACTTAGTCGGCGTAGCCGTAGCTGTCTGAATCAGGGTCCAGGTGAATGCCCGTTGAAAGCGAAATTGGACCGGAAGTTCCTTCAGCTGCGTTCATCCTGTTAACGCTTTCAATGCCCTAACAATATCGCTGAATCCCCGGGTCCACGCTGCAGCTCCACGCGGAAGCATTACTTCCACTTCTTTGTCATCTGCTCCTAAAAGAAAAAACTGTGACACGAGAATATTTAACAAGCGGTTAAGAATCGTATAATGGAAAAATAACGGTGGTTCAAATGTTAATGAGTCACTGATTGAGAAATCTGGAGATCGATGTCAATCAGTGGTTATAAGATTAATTAATGATGAACTCACCGCTTCGCACACGGTCATTTAACAATCCCGAAGATCGCGTTGCAGTCAATTGAACAGCGTGACCGGCACGGGAGTCAGAACTCACTCGGAACCCAGAAACTGGTTCAGTCTGGGAAATGGATAAATTCTGAGGAAGAAAAACCGAGTCGGAGAAGAGACGTGGAGGGAGACTTAAAGCTGTAGCTGGAGATAGATTAAAGCAAAACTAGTCTGGCTCGATTCACGGGATTATCGTTCGTCTAAGCCGGAGCTCGATGGACCAATCCCATCAGGAAGTAGGCCGCATTTGATTGAATAATCGACACTTATTGGATTCGATTCTAATTCCCTGAACTGAAAATTACGCCGCTTCGAATCGCGAACTTTCGTGTGTATCTAAAACCGATCTTTGCGGTTTGGGACGTTTGCGGAGAATCGGGGTACGACCGGAATGTCTTATCTTCGCTCTTCGCTCTTCCCTCCCTCGAACCCCCAACAATTTCTGGTTATATTGTTCCATTAAAGCATTACTTCGCAAACAAAGCTTTTCACCGTCGGTATAGCTTCGCTAGCATTGTGGGTTCACGGTCAGATTGCCAAATCCACGAAAAGCATGGGGGTGGATTTTTATTGTGAGAAACTTAGTTCCTGGCTCTATGGATTCCGGAAGTTCAGAGCTTTTATCTTTCTTTTCGTCCGTCAGAAATTTCTCGAGACAAATTAAGAAATGTTACAACCTTCACCTTGAAGAAGAGACCAGAAATGAAGATGATCGATCTTACAATGATGAACCGGAATATCCGACGAGCCCAAGGCGGCATATAGCGCCTCGACGTTTATCTGACTCCATGTTTGCCAAGACTTGAAGACCCGAGAGGGTGAAAAAGGGGAATGAGACATCTAACTTGGCGTTATCTCCGATCTAACGTTACCATTAAAGATCCATAACACCCGATAAACACCTGTCTCCGCGTATAGTTTCAGATCCCTGTTTGCATAGAGGATAAGTTTGTGAAATAAGGCGTCCCCTGCTGCAGTACCAACTGTTCTGTACAATCCCACACAGGAATACATGAAAGTTTTTTTTTACCACACATGCATTAAAAACTCGTGTTTTTTGCCCTTCTTGACGGGATGAAATTCACAGTTTTTTTTACCTAGGGAATAAACCGGGAAAAAAACTCTGGCAGCAGGGAAAAAAAGTCTCGTAACCATAGTAACGGTTAAATAAACCAAGAAAGTGGTACAAAAAAACATATGTGGAAACGCCTGCTTACTTCCCTCGGTGCACAATATACTATTCCGTAACACTTGCATGGGAAGATGGACTGTGGAGGGTGCGCGAAATGGCTGATTCCCTCACAGGCCAAAAGCAGTGCGGAAAGCTACATTTCAGCACTGCTTTTGGCCCGTAAGTGGATCGGCTATCTCGCGCACCCTCCACAGTCCACGAAATCGAACGACTCATTACACAAAATTTGACAACAAACAGGATGTGCAAATCGTCCGGAATCGCTAGTTTCTCGCACTCGATTCACAAAGTCAAATTTTTGTTTTTCTGTTTGACATAAATATCGATGATAAATGAACGGATGTTGAGAAATATCCTAAAAAGCTTATCCGAAGCGTTTATTTCTTACTGTTCGTCTAAAAAAGGACGTTTGCTTCGACCGTTACGGAGTATATAGCAGACTACACATTCAGCCTTAAAGAACTCGATTGTGGCTCTGTTAGATCTCCAGACCTCGGTGGTCAAGACGAAACTGAGATAAGTGGACCGTAAAGTCAACCGGGTAATAATTTGTCTCCAAGGGTTAGAAGGCGGAAAGAGCCGAGACCGAGGAGAGAAGCGAGCGAGTGAAAAAAGAGAAGAACAAAAATGGCGTCTTTGAGAAGTTTTACCAAAGGCCCGTAACTCTCTGCCCTGTCTTTATATATAATGTTCATAAATTACGCTCTCTATCGAGCTTCTACGTTTCCTGCTCTCTGTTACATCATGTAAACCCTTTACAGATACGATTCGATCAAACGAAAATGAAGATGATCGATGATTTTGGCATCGAAGAAAATTAAACGATGCAGCGGTTCTGTGCCGTTTCGGTGATCAAAATTCTGTCCACGATCGGTCGAGGAGAGGGGAGGAATCGGCGTGGACAGCCGACTGGCAAAAACCTTTAATGGAACGTTATTTCCGTTACACTTTTTTTCTTCCGCCATCCTCAATCCCTCCAACGTTCAGACCTGAACGGTCATCGATGTTCCGACAAGCTGAGTCGATTCTGATAGATATTGATTGGGATCGACATTGTCAGGGTTCTAATTGCGTTTCGCGTATCAGACCGTGTGTTTCACGGGATAAAGCTCCTGAGGTAATATACAACGTGTATGGGGACGTTGGGCTAGATGTAGGTGCGTCTCAACCGGCCTTTTTGAGACGCCTGCGATTCTCTCATCTCCTACATACACCCACGGACAGCAATATGTTACCCTTTATTGGTTCCCTCTTGACTTTTCCCGGAACCTTGATAGCCGGCCCGACCCCGAGCTGCGAGGAAGAAAAACCGAGTAATTAAATCTCAGTGATGGAAAAATCGGATCAATAAACAATAAGGGGTTGATAATATGACTTGGAGAATTGAATCTATACGATTCGGAGCCATTTCCCGTTCCGAGGCACACATTCGCGGAGACTGGTGATTAATTAGTCCGGAATTTCAGCATTCTTTCAGGGCTTGTCATCCGCGACAGGCTGCGATCGGGCCAACGAACGACTAATCGTTGCGTGTAGTAACATCAACCTCCAAATGCCTTGGTACTTGGTTTAATACCGTAAAATCTGTTTACCTCTTCACGGTGGAGTGACCCCGGTATATTTTGCGGTGATGTGTAAGTCTGGAAACGTTTCTCATTTCAACGAGGTGTGCAACACTTTACTCACTATTTCATGCTCGCCTAAACGTATAATTTTATATCCACAAACTCTGCTGTAGGTACAAACTGACTGACACTCTTGCCATACAGTCTGAGATTGATCGGAGGTATTTTTCTTCCCGCAAAAGTCAATTTTTTCGTCCCCAAATGTCTGAACGAGGTCCAATCAAAAATTATTTCTGTGTCTTTCCTTTCAAGCCAAAGAAAAAAAGAATCCTGTGCAATCCCTGATAGTAATTTTGCTAGTTTTTTCCCCAAATCTGTGTAGTAGACGCACTGGATAATTAATAGACAGTGTCTGGTCCTGAATGTGAGGTTTGTTTACTGCTTGTTTTCCGGTTTTCACTGATTTACTACTAATCTCTAAATTTCTATCAGTGACACTCATTGCGAATCAGTGAATACACACTGTTTTCCAGTTATGAGTTTTGCACTGGTCTTTGGAGTGATACACTGATAATTGGAAATCGGTGTATGATGGATGCTGTCTTGTATTTCCCGATCCAGACCTAGTTTTGCCTCATCTAGAGGAAATCTAGTTTCACTGGCCAGTTCTATATTGCATTACAGTAAAACCGTACAAATTTCGACCACGGGTCTGTCTTCATGTTTTAATGTACGCTCAAGATGAGGTTAAGCTGTAGAAAATGAATTTGTTCGACTCTGAGACTCGGTTTCATCAACTTCTGTATTCTGCATCGATAACATTTTTTTTGTTCCAATAAGACTGAATACCGTATAACGTCGCGAAACTATCCGTATACCTACCATATCGTTCGCGTTTCCGTCACCTGACGTTATATTGCTGCTTGTCGGAACCCAATATGAGCGACGACGGTAGTTAATTTGACACTGAGTGTATATACCGATGTGGCATTTAGCCTGTATATATATAATAAGGGGCTACGGGGTTGTGATCAAACATTTATAATTACCCTCCATTATTAGAGACTGGAAAATTAGGTCTTCCCGAATTAACGGCCTCGCGTCTGGCCCGGACGGTATTAAAGTCAAGCGCAAGTCGTTGTACGAAACGAGTCGTGTATGAAACGGTGGTAGGTATAAATACCACAAATATTATAAAAAATGTAAAAAAATGTCTTAATTGCTACGTTATACGCGTATGTATGGGTAAGTACTTCGCGTGCAAACACGTTGAGACGAGTTCAAAATGTGTGTGTGAAACTCGGGTATCCGGTCGACGACCATTAAACCCGACACTTTAACGACGCGGAGTCGTTACGTCATCGTGAAATCTCTAGGGTACGTGTGTTTATGATATTCATAACAAATTATAAGTGAATATGTAAGCTGTGGCTAATGGGGAGGTTAATGAGAAAAAAATTTGCGAGGAGCTCCGTTGACTCAGAAATCGCGATTGCCAGTGAATATTAAACTATTGAGCGATCTTTACTAATGAAAATTGAAGATTCACGCTTCATTTGTTTTATTCATTCGGAATTGTGAACAATCAATTGATTAGCGTCAATCATTGACGCATAAGTTCAACAATATTACTGATTAATTCTTGCGATTCTGCGCTTTTTCCACTGACTCTGAGATTTCGGCTCTATGCGATTTCGGCTGATTGCGAACTTGGATACTTGACTGAATCCGAAAGTCACCAAAGTAGGCTTCTTAGATTTTTTGATCTGGGAAATCCCAGAAAGTCTCACACAGCAAACATGCGGCGTTCGAAAATGATGAAGTTGAAATCATCAAGGCAACATTACCAGTTAACATTGAGCATCAAAAAGTGTCTAAAAATATCAAACGGTGTTGGATTATCATTCAGAAACTATCAAATTCTTAACAAAAATCATTTCAAACGGAAACAATACAATTCCGAATTATTCAATATCCAACGCTACGTGATGTCACACAGTAGCTCGAAAGCCACGTTTTGATGTTGCCTATGGTTGACCGAGAGTTCCATCAACCATGGTGTCCAGCGACAGGGGAAACCTGGCAACCTAGTTTTGTAAAAACATTGAACAGTCAAAAAGTTACATTCACCTGGGACGCGTCAAAAATCCAATAAACATCATTTTTTTCCGAAGGATATCTGATCTTTATCAAATAGTTACATTCATCTTCGAAAGGGCAAAAAAATCATAATAAATCGATTTTTAAAGGATATCTTTCGCTATTTTCTGAACGATGTCTATCTCCTTCAAAAACCTAAAAGTCCTGGAATTCTCACGGAATTAAAGATCCCAACTTGGGCAGAAACCCTGGTAGGATCAGCAAAAATGCACATATGTCATGCGTTCATTAACGAAAATGTGCATTTCTGCTGTTGAAGAATGACAAATTTTGGTCTGGGAAACCTAGAATTGTCAGTGAATTCAGAAATGACAAGTCGCTGGACACCCTGAACCCTTCACAGTCATACTAGGTGGAATCAACCCATCGACTTTCGAGCAAAATTGTTCTATCTTCACAAATTCATGATCACGAGTTTTTTTTTCTAACCTGCTGTCTTCCGATTTCCAAAACAACGAAATTTGCTACGTATTCTACAATATCCAAAGTATGTTGCGTTTTTTTTCATCCGCATCGGACGGATAGTTTTTTCATCGTCGTCGCATTTGAAACAGGCCTGGGTCGAATCCACCCAGTGTGTGGGGTTGAATGTACGAATGAAAAAAGGAACCGAAAAATCATTGAACTTTGGATGATCGTAATTCTGACGATTTCATACGACTGGATCGTTTGTGGATTCCTATGAAATATCTCCGTGATGCTTCTCGGAAAATTCAGTGAAAGAGAGTTTTTGTTTCCGAATGTCGACGAGAACCCGGGCACACTGCAATCGATAAAATGATAACTTGACGTCATTCCGTTTGGTAGGCATGCCCAGGTAGGTACGTAACATACGTGCCCCCCCCGCCCCTCTTTCACCCGATCGTACATGTATGAATACCGTACGTATACGGGTATACTGAATTCTGTGGTATCACATTATTGTGCATGCCGTGCACGAAGGAACCGTGTTTACGTGTTTACATCCCACGAGCCTTTACGATATTGCATCTCGCATGGTAGCGCTGTATCGTTATTAATCTTCGAACGAGGTTCTTCCATTTGAAATTTTATAATATACCTACCTTCCCTCTCTATCTGATCGCTCTTGGTTCTCTAGAGATTTTTTACCTATAGTCGCAGCTGATAGGAACGAGTTACCGAACAGGCCTGGCTGGCCCCAAGCTCGCCTTAAGTTTTAACCGATTTCTAACGATTCAAATGACCGCGGTACCGGTTTTCTTTCTAACGGCTGCTAGCCGGGTCCTAATTATACCGGGTATGTCCAGAGCCGTTGAAGAATAAACGTTAATCATTTAAGACGCGGAAGATCGACGAAGCTGGATATACGGTGTTATAACCAGTCGACGAAAATTAATTCATTCTACTGCAGCAGAGTCCTCGAGTAGAGTCGTGGGAAGGCGACGTAAATCCCCTGAGCTCCACTCTTACGTTGGTAAACATACCAACTCCTTTTTTATCTTGTTAATTTTTTTTTGTCTCTCCTCTTTCAATATATACATACCTAAGTTTCGATCGGTCGAGACTTCCGCGAAAAGGAAAAAAAAACAAAAACCCCCCTGGACGGTGTTCCTCCATGCAGGACATCGTCGTCGACGGTGGTATAACCAGCGTTTACAACCCTCTGCCTGCACAAAAGACCCGTGCATAAACTGATTGCCGGGTAATTTTGCGACTCGTAAACTTTGACGAGCGCTGAGGTCGACGAAATGACGAATATTCATTGGTTGCGTTTTCTCGTTTCAAATTGTCGATGGTCTTTAATTTTTTCTACCGCTAATCACATTATCACCATGCCATGAATTTGTATTTTTCAATATCACATCACAGGTATAGGTAGCCGACACAAATACTGCACTATTCTGAAGAATTTCAACATTTCGTAGGTATGTGGTTCACTCTCGTCCACCACCAGTACCTGATCAGGCTTAGCCTTGGACGTAAATCGTTGACCTCAAGACTGTCGCGTTGTGCAGCCGTCGTACGAAACGCTCGCTTAACGAAGGGAGGATGAAATTCCTCGGACTCTTTTCTCTCCTTCGAGGAAACGTGAGAACAAATCGATACCTTCTAGCATCCGGCACAGAAAAAGTGATCAATGTTACAGGAAATTTATTAGTAATTCACAGATGGAATTTCAAATCGGTTTGGAATATTTTTTTTTACTATACTTTCAACTGTGACTCATGATATCTGGAAGTATCTTATCTAGACTTCCACGGGAATGGTAAATGAAAATTGTTGGCTTTCCGTCGTTTTGAATTCAGAATATCGGACGACACATTCGAGTTATAGAGTCAACTGACTTCAGCGGGCTTGAAATGACTTCAACTGACAATGAATCTATTTCTCTTGACCTCCAATATTGAATTTGACTGAGTTCAACTGAGTTCACATGAGTTTTCATGACTTGAAGTGTCTTTAACTTACCCAAAGTCACTTGAATTCGACTGACTTCACGTGACTTGAACTGATCGTGAGTCCAATAGTGATAAACCCCTCGGTTTGAAATTCCCAATACCCAATTTCCATCAAAATCGGATGAGACGTTGACTTCCAGTCAGCTCTTCATTGTAGATCAATGGATTTGTGACCCAGGAGTTGTGACACATAAAAAAATGCATCCACTTTAACTGGTTGGACTTTTTCATAAGGTCAGTGGTTCATTTTCAGTAGGTCAGTGATTGAAGATTGAGCTTGTCTGGGATAAGTGGATTGTATACAATAAAATTATGTTGATAGAAGTATAAACGAATGCAAGTTTTATGCAGAGGTGTGTATAGTGCTGAGTACAGCTATATCACCGGGTAGAA
Organism: Euura saliciscinereae; assembly: GCA_018420115.1. Classification (NCBI taxonomy): domain Eukaryota; kingdom Metazoa; phylum Arthropoda; class Insecta; order Hymenoptera; family Tenthredinidae; genus Euura; species Euura saliciscinereae. The sequence continues at coordinate 27,080 of JAFFZH010007012.1, forward strand.
GCAGCGTGAAGGAAACTTGGACGTGGCTATAATACCCTGAGTGTTTGAAGTTTGCTTTTAAGCTCAGTGCACCGAACATAGCACACTGCACACTGCACACTGAACTCGGATGAGGAATATTCTAGAAAATTTTCACCAACAATTTCTATCCGGAATCGGATCCCATTGCGCGGACGGTGCGCGGCGAAACTCGAGCACTTTGATAATGATCCTTTGATGAACTTGACGTGAACGCTCGTGAAATTTCATGATTTTAGTTATAATCACCCACTAATGACAGATCATGAGGAGACTGGGAAACCGTCACAAAAGTAGTTTTGTTATTTTTTTTTATCGGTGACAGTGATAGCGATTTCTAAAGCATAAATATGTAGTGTTTTAGGTGCGAGTTACGTTCAAAGCAGGTACAGAGGCACCTATACAAATTCAAAAGCAACTAATTGAAAGTTTAATTAAGCTTAAGTAAAGTGAGGTATAAAGTAGACGGAATTGAAGCTGCAGCTCGCAGGTGGACCCGGGAAATTAACATAAGTTTCGATCGACGATAGAAAGACTTTTTAAATTGTTGGAATTTCGTTTAAGGACTCGTAAAAATCTTTCCAGACAATATTACTCGTTGTATATATTTACTGCGAAAGGAGGTTTATGCGTTTTCACCAATTACCGTTGATTCGTCAAGCTTTTTCTACCCGTGTCTTCGTTGGCCGTGGCCCAAAGTGGCCAGTCGCGGAGTCATCCTCGAGCGCAACACCCGTAATTCATTGATACAATAATAAGTATTTCTTTCTCAAGGGGAAGTAAAAAGCTTGCTGCTTTCGCCAGATTCGATTACAGTAGTCAACATTTTTTCTCGATTATTTCCTATCGGTACGTTAAAACGTGGACAATATGATTTCATTTCTTTAAAAGTATTCGTCTACTCTTGGGATTCACCAGTTGAGAAACAATCAACAAATTAACAATATACCGTTTATTTTAACCGGGGTAAAACGTCGAGAGAAATTTCTTGAGGTATTATTACTCGGGCTCGCGGAGATGCTGTTCAAGAGGATTAGAACTTCAGAATTAGCATTAGCAACTTCCGCGATCATTGGACAGTGTGAGATGTAAAGTTTGAATCTTCTCACTGAATCACAAATCGTGGGATTTATTGAATTCTGCAGGTACGAAATACCTGCGCAATAATTTCTTTCATCCTCGAGGACTTTATTTCGTTCCGAGGATATAAAATGGTTGTAATTGAAAGAAACAACGGCAAAACATGGCTATCGATCGTTTATGTTAATTTAATTTCCTTATAACGTAGTAACATGCTCACTTTTCCGTTTACCCCCGGCCATTTTATACCCTCCTTTCTCACTCTCTTGCTCTCATCATCCCCTTTCTTCTTCACGTTACGCAGGGTGATTCGACGGGGTTAAAACTACAACGTTTATTTTACGAGGTGAAACCCAGCGTGCATAAATTAGACTAGTAGGTATGCATATTTTAGCGAAAAGAAGAATCGACTCGAGTCACGTTTTATTCGAGAAGATGGAAGTTGAAAATCAAAAAGCCCGCGTTAAACCTAAACTTCAAACTTTCATATTCCGTTATTTCGAGCTTGTACCAGCTGCTCGTATAACGAGACATTTCACACCGCATAAATATCAACTTCCTAAACAGCACACTACGTTTTCACGCTCTCTCCGAGATCTTCGTCGTTCGTATGATATAACGTTGAAAATACCCTCAATTTTCAAGTTTATCGCCTGCATGTAGTCCTCTTAATAGGAAAAGTTGCAATGATCCAAATATCTCTGCACTTAGAGGTACGTGGCTCGATTGGTTCAACTATTTGCTCATATACCGGCATATGAATGTACTTGGCGCTAAGTTTCCTATTTACAATAGCTCCGGTGTTCCTGAAACTTGTACGAATAGAGTCTGGTACTCCGCCATTGGAGAACGGTTTATCACAGTTTGTCTGTAGAAGTAGGAGTTTCCTAGATACGGAGGCACCACCTCGTACCCACTTACTTAAGCCACGCGTTGCAGAACCAGAACTAGAAAGACAGACCTGAGATCGATATGGATAGCGAAAAAAACGAACAGTCCTATCCGATTTGAAGCTATGTTTCTGATTCAGTGCTCAGTCTCTCGATCGACTCCGAAGTCACGGTATCAAACTGTGCACGATGTGTACTGAGCGAGTAAGAGATTGCGATGGTTGGTTGCTTTATTGCTGTACCCCCATCTCGAGCGTATTTGAATAGCGATGGATATGAATGCCGGGTAGAGAATATGCGAGCGATCAATGACACAGCGTTGATTCTAACATCACTGTATGACCGAAGAGTTTTTCGTCCAATGACTAGACCCAGACTCGACCAATTAAAAAAAAACCTTGTGATACGCTTCGGTGCAGTAGATGTGAAAATAATTGGACCGCGTTATGGAATACTTGGAAAAAACTGCGCGATTGATGGGTTTATCGCGGCTCAGTGAACCTTGATAAAGTTCTGGAAAAATAATGGAATTGCGAACATTTTCAAAATCAAGGTTTTCAACGAAATTTTTACCATCCTATTTTTCACCTGCACCCATTATCCGAGTAAAACCATCCACTGTACATACCTGGCCTGGAATACGTCTGGCTTGATCGAGATGAGAAAAGTTTGTTACTGTTCCATATCCTTTCCTAGACGTTTCTCGGTGGTTTGGGACAGATGGCATCTTGAACTTTGCCGTGACTAAAACTCACCGACTCCCACTGCATAGTGTACGTACGTAACAGACAAACTGAAACTAGATTACGAATCGTGGATAGTTCGTCGTTCGACTAATAAACGCCTGAATTACCACCGTCAACTATGCACATGTACATACATGCTGGATGCACTCGATAGCCGGCTAGTACGACATTGTATTTTATCCATACCAGCCACAACTCACATTAATTAGAAGAAATAAATCACTAAAATGATATCTTTACAGACTATCAATGCTCATGTTTCAATTGAAGCTATAATCTATTCTGTCTTTTTTTTAAAGACCTCAAGGCGTTTCACTCGAATCAGTACTTTTTTACATAATGATATATTGAAAATTAATTAATTCCCCTTAGCTTCCATAACTTACCTAAAATACTGAAATTATAACCAATAGCTATGTTCATGATTTCCGTATTTTTTGGTTGGAAAATGGTGTCCAAATTATCGTAGCTCAAAGTTTGTGATTCGAGTGTACGAACCCCTCGAATTACAGAATTTGAGAACATTCTCAAAGCCCCTCAACCCGTTGATCCACATGTCGGGGTTGTATGTGGTCCGCATAATCAAAGCTCAGGCCTCTCGTCATCTCTGGAGCCTGGTACCACGGTAGCTGGTCTAGTTGTGTTCAGTGTGTACCGGAACACGACCACCTGCTAATCAGGGTTGTAGGCATCAGCCTAGACTAGGTGAGTTTGGTTTCTGCTCCCCATGAGAATCTGGGACTGATTAGTAGCCAGTGGTTTGCGCGGTGGTTGCCCGGGGTCTTGGGCATTGAACCACACCGAGTTTAAACTCGAAAGTTTTGAATAAAAATTATCACCTCGTGAACTCAAACACCTTATGCTTCATCCACACCGGATTCCGAGGAAGAAAAGATGCCCAGACATCGCAAGCCGAGTAAAAGCGAAGAGTTTAAGCAGAGGGTTCCCTGGCGGTGATTTCGAATGCAAAATTTCGGGATTTACACCGTTCAATAATAAAGTGGGGGATTAATTTTGCAGCATCAATCAATATTGGTTAGAAATTTATCACGATAAAATCGAGGCTTTCTCAGAGGAGGGTCGGAGCATCAGTTCGTTACAGCAATCCTCGCCAGCTAGTATCTGAAATTTCCAGCTCTACCTCTCGAGCAAAATTATGAAGGTAATTCGCGCCCCTGCTTCTGCCTCGCGCGAAACCTTCTACCGAGTGATAATAAATGAGAGAATTATCCGGGAAATTAAGTTTGATAAAAGAATCGACGGGTGAGACGAACAGCCGCGTATAAACATGATCTGTAACCATTACACTGAATAATAAAAATGTCCATCACCAAGTAAAACGATTTACTTGAGGGAATTTACTTGACAATAAATTTCTAGTAAATTTTTTCAATTTCATTTGATGATATTCTATTTGATCCTCGTACACATTTGGGGTGAAGAAGTTTGACGTCCTTTTTTTAAAAAATTTTGTTTCCTTCCTGTAATTTTTACAATCTTGAAGACAATAATATTCCTTTTCTGTTGAAAAACTTTGCAATCAAGTAAGCGTTTCATGTCCGAGTTTCTGACCCAGATACTAATTTATTAGTCACTAACTGGGCCGCTCATCCTACTTGATAATATACAAGTAATTCATTATTCATTACTAGAATCAAATAAAATTCCATTCGTGATAGAAGATATTTCATTATTTTCTTCCGCATCAAGAAAAATATGGTGGATCGCATCTTGAAGTAGTCAGGCTAAAAAAAAACGTGGGACATCAATGAAGACAGGTATTAAACCAACGTTTAGTCAGTACCTTGACTATTTTTTTTCCCGGCACTAAAATATGTACCTGCGTTGAGATTGTGAAGAGGCGCCTCTTGAAAGAGACTCCCACGCGATTGCATTCTCAAGTTATGCACACGGCACGCGCCCACGCCTCGATATAACATACACGTATATACATATATATACTCGGAGCAGGGATACACGCGTTCAAAAATCCCATAAAGTCTTATACGACCGTTGTTGAGACCGAAGATGACTCCTACCCCCGGAACCGCATGTCTCATTAGATACTTTTGCCAATTATCAACGAATGAGATGTCTCGGACTACACTTGAACCTGAGATCGTAGAGAGAATTAGAAATTGAAGTGACAAGTCAAATCCACGGATAGAAAGAGAGAAAGAGCGTATTTCATGGTGGAAACTTCGAAGAGGAATTTCACATTCGGAGCACGAACTGCCGAATATGTATCGATTCGATTGACGTGATGGTAGTTTGTCGTTTCGCATATTTTATATTCACCGCCGACACGAGTTACAAATATTTGGCAAAATTTTTGAAGAATACGGTTTCTGTGTGTTGTGTATGAACGTGAATACCTCTTGTCGTCGCGATGGCCCGTGCAGAAAAAATCTTACGAAAGAGTTAGGGGCCCGATTGGCTTCCCGATGAGGCCCAATCAGGGAATTCTGTTCAGCAAGCCATATTTCACGCAAATCAGGGGGCTAGTGAGGCTTTGCTGGGGTGTCTCTAACTGATGATACCGTACTTGACCAGCTTGACCTTCTCTTAGGCCATGCTAATGTTACAGTAGCCCTAAATTGTCCCTAAGATTTATCTGCACAGGGGAAATTGTTGAGCCAAAAACCGGTACAATTTTGATTAATACGTAAACGACACCGAAAGAATTTATCTCGAGAAAATCAAAGTATTTTTTGAGATCCTCAAGAATCTTAATTTCCAAATAGATCAAAGCTGCTTCGATTAATACACATTTTCTTAAATTCCGGTAACGTGTGGGTATCGAATTTGGAAGAGCAAGAATCCTGTAGCCATACAATCAGATATGCATGCATCGTTGGGTGGAAATTTGGAAAAATCCGAGATTCGAGGAAAAACATGCCTATATTGAGCAGATTTATTCGAAAGCCTGAGTACAAATTGAGTCAGAGCATTTCGAGAATCACCGCAAATTGGACAATTACATTAGAACTCGTTCTCGCAAAAATAGCTAACAAGGTGGCGAGGCTGGTGTGGAATTGGTATATTAAACTATCAGAGGAGGATGTGACCCATTTATCTGTATGGGACGTGGAAATGCGCTTCATAGAACTAGCAACGAGAGATGATAATAGTCAAGCAAAATGTGCATAGCGTGGGCAAAATTCAAGGTCCATTGATCTAAATCATCGATAGAAAACATGTTCAAAGACTAAAATTCCTTTGGATTAATGTTGCAGCATTGAAAGCTGGAAAGACCAGACATAGATCGGGTAATTACTAATTACCAATTCTGAGGTGTGTCGGAGGCGGTTTAGCTCATTGCTAATTCCATAACCTAATCCCATTGACGACTACGAACAAATACAAGCACGATTGAGATTAGCAAACAATAGTCATTCACGAAGAATAAGAATATACGTTAGTAGACCATAAACATTTTTTTGTGCATATCATATTTGAAAAAGATGTCGATCGACTGTATAAGAAATGATATGGGAATGTACGCTTTTTTGCATCTATGAAAATACGAAAAAAAATTGTAATAAGAAAAAATTCTTGGAAAACGCAAAAACTACTAGACGAATTGACGAATGAATTTGGGATCTAAAGATAGAAAAGCGATTCCACGCGCATTTATGTATAGTTAAAGAAATTCCTATTACAGATCCATGTCTTGTAAGAAGAGAAATTAATCAGAGAAGAAGCCTCCAGGAGATCTATTGAACGTTCTGATTCGGTTCTGGAGTGTTTTTTTTTCTCCTTGTTCTTCAAGATCGAAAAATGAGGTGTCAAATGCCCATCTAGACATTACTATCTCTCAAATATCAGCACGTATCTTTTCGTAGTCATCTTCTCCACAAGGTTGAAATATGCCGAATAATAGTTTCCCAAAAGACGACTATCGAACTGTCGTGACTTTAAGATAACAAAAACTGGGTCATAACTCATAAGACACATTTTCGTCATATCTTGGGGATGACTTTACGCTATTACTGAAAAATGACTGCAAACAAATCTCCGATTTTTTGCACGTTTCTCAGACAAATTTGTGTTGCATAAAAGAATTCCGAATTTGGCAATTTTGCAGTCATGTGTCTGAAATACTTTATTCCCAATATTAATAATTGTCAATCAATCGAGGGGGTGAGTGGGAAATTATTTATTCAATATGCTCCATATAGATTTCTATAATATAATCTACAAGAATATTAAGATTTATACTAATATGAGCTTACAATAAAATGTATAATACGAACAATGAAGATAAGGGTATTAGTGACAAACATTTGAAGTTGTTCAACAAAAAGTACTACTTCGAACTTTATAACTGTTGACATGGAAAGAAAAAAACAGTATTTCAACAAAGAAGCTGAAATAGAATGGTCACTCATACTACTTTTGCACTGATACTCTCAATTACAATTTTGGTTTCAACATCGGCTATGACTAATAAGGTCAACTGCGTCGCTACGTAATCCAATTTATTCCCTAATCAACCCTAAGAGTAGTTGATGCCATTAGGCCGCATACCTTGCCGCATGTTTCAAGTGCGGATAAGTGCGCGATAATAGATCATCGTGGGATTGAGATATGAAGCTCAGACGCGATCGATTCGATCCCGATTTTCGATCAACGGATTCGAACTGACGCTTGGCGGCATCGTCTCACAATCAGGTGTATTTATTTCCCTGACTTCTGCGCCATTGACATCCGGTACGATCCCATTGGCCGATTCGAAAGCGGCGGCGCGTTCATAGGCCGACGCGCAGAAGTACGTTCGATAGCCAGGCAGAGCCCAGTACCCGGCAGGGCCTCGAAGAAGAGACTGCTCTGTCTCGACTTTGAACAATATTAAATTTGTTATTTCTTCATCTCGTTGCCCTAACCGCCCCCTCCGATTAACACACCCGATAAGTTCGATAGAATCGAGTTTGAAATATAAAGTCAACAGGAACTCGCGGTTCAGTGAAGTTTGTGATTTTGTGTTTCGTGTTTAGTGCCTTTTTATTTTGGATTTTTAAAACCACGATCTCAACCGAAAAAAGAAACACCCAGTCAAGGTGAGTTTCGATTATTAAAATTCTCACTCCGTTTTCATTTCAGGTATTCGCATCGTCGCATGATATCTCCGAATCAATTTCAAAATTCTTCCAGTTCCTCGTCTAATTTGAACAACGATCTTTCCACGATCAAATCACCCGCCTAAACTGTTGAAACCGTGTGAAACATTCGAAATCCTAGCGAGCATTATTGGCACGTATGGAAAAGTTTCCGTGCCATTGTGCGAGGAGTATAATAGGGAACGTACGCATTTTCATCTCGAAGACTTGACCTCGCGACCTGAGTCCCTGAATCCCTGGGTGAGTCGATGCAAATAAACAGATCTGAGCGATCCCTAAGTCCGATCGATCGGATGATAAGTGTCCCGGATAGGAAATCCTATCGACAAATAGCATATATACTCTGAGAACAATGAATAAAGCATAAAGACTAAAGAGTCTGAGAATGATTTGGTACCACTGGGTCGATCGAAGTAACGACTGCATCTTGATCGCTCGTCGATACCCACCGGAATCATGCAGATAATTGGTATCTGGTACCGTTAGATTGAACGATTTTGTAGCCAAATTCGTGTTGACCAAAATATACTTCGATCAAATGGATACAAAAATGTGGTGGGTTTTTTGGAACTCGAAATGAAACTGGATAATGATCCACGTGAAAAATTGGGTCATCAATTACCTCTACCACTTTGGGAATTGTATATGAAAACCCCTGCAAGATAGTTTTTGATCCTCTCTTCGGGTGTAGAGAGAGGATTTTCCTGCGGATGAATAAATATTTACAGAAGTTCACTTAACTGTGTACCGAGTGAGGTTTGATTCCGAGGCAGCGAGGCAAACCGTCTCAAAAACTCTCGAGGCACCCGCAAAGAAGATTGATTCTTTCAACAAAAAGGAAGAACCGAAAAGTCAGCTCTTCCATTTCCCAATTCCCGAATTAGTGTTATTTAAAGAAGAATAAAATCGAGTTCATAGAAGAAGAAGGCTAGAAGCTCGTTTAATTTGTGATGATTTTCGGAAATAGTCCTAATTCGGATGATTAGGTGTCGTTAAAACAGGTAGCTCAAGCCCTCCGAAGAGCCTGGCTTGATAAGATTGTCATTAGTAAATTCCTCGTCTGGAGAATTCCTGGTCCCGGTTGAAAAAAAAGGTCCCGTCGTAGTTATTTCAGCGATATTAACCCACAAGATGAAGTATTTCTCCTTCTCAACGTTCTTTTCCTGTTTTCGTTTAAATTGAAGCTTTGGTATCCCCGGGTTTATTTGTATTGTATATTTTCTAGTTAGCCATTGATTGTCGTTGGTTGCATGCGAGAGGAGGTTCAGACACGCGATCTCAAAAAAATTACCTCTCTGCACGAAATTTCTTTAACGTTTAGCCGGTTTCGTTGTATCGTTTTTCCTAATATCCCCCAGACATCCGATCTCCGACCACCTCGTGGTACGCACAAACAATGAGAAGAAAGAAACCCTCCTCACCGTAAGATTATCAACGGTTTTCGGGCAATTTAGAACCTGGCTAATTCGACTCTACCGGGTTTGTCAAAATATAATAGAAAACGAGGTTCTTCCACGCAGACCTCCATCTGCATTTCTGATGAAACGTCAACAAAGTACGATCGACGTGGTGTATGGAACCAGACTGGAAGCAGGGGCACCAGCCACTGAATCTATAGTTTCAACATCGTTGAGAGAAATTCAATTACACTCGAGTCTATCTCCACACAACTTCCCACAGGATCGTTGTTCCAGAGTTAACAATGCCACCCGCACATCAAACTTTGAACCGATACATGCACTATATCCAGTACGCTACCCAAAATCAAGGGATCATTTATATCCGTCCTATGCTGTGTGCATCCATTCGGCTTGGTTTCAGACATTACAAGGACATGAGCGGAGCCGAATCCCTTCCAAATAATGAGAAATGATGTGCAATCGGTAGTGAAGGGTTTCAGGCAAAGGCCTGATGGTTTTGATTCTATAATTCAATCAATGATTGAAAATTAAACTTTCAAGAGGCACAGAGTTGATGATACAGTTTCTGATCCTTTAACGAACCAGTTTCTTACTCTTGTAGCAAGCTTCAGTGTTCAGGAGACGGTTATTCCAATGATTGTTGAAACAAATGGAACCTTTTGAGAGACTGTGCAGTCAGTTCTAGTTTTTTCGGTTTTGGAATACAGAGAACACTGGATGGTTGACAAGCCGTTCCTCCGTGATGACTATTTTTCCTCAGCCAAACGCAATATATTGTATGATTATAATAAAAAAGAACGAGCAACGGGGTTGAATGACGTTACTGCTCACTCAATTACCCTGCGTCTTGGCACGGACTTCGGTCTAATCCCGCGTCGACGAGTCAATTATTGAATACACTTACCTTTTCCGAGGGTAATTAGCAGTTAAGATTCCACATGTAACCAGGCTACCACGTTGCATGTGTAAAATTGAGGTGGTCGTGTGCCAGAAGTGTTATTCCGAAGGGGGTGTGGGAGCGGAGAACTACCGGAAGGAACAAGAGGGGATCAGTGGGATGAAGCACTTGGCGTATAACGGACAACCGATGTTCGGGGTGGGACGTTCGTACATTTATACATACATATTCATACAGAGAAATACTCACACAAATGAATCCCCTCCTCCCACTGTTATTCGAAGATGGTGGTGTGGCACCGGGACCGGGTCCGTCCCCGTGTTCGATGCAGTCCTTCTTCGGCGTGGGGTGAGCAAGTTCCGGAACCTAATTCGGTGAACACTGAACACACCCATGCATATTCAGCGCATTTGTGGGTATACGGCTGACTTCTAACTTGAACGTTTCAAACTCTGAAGCCGGATAGTGTTTCGTCGCAGTAATCCAACCGTGGCGAAGTCACTTTATGCTCGGGAATACGACCGATGTTTTGAGTCAATTTGGAATTTCCACTCTGTCCCATTCTTCTAGGACTCTATGCGTCATCGGATTATCTGATCACCTTACGGTATCGATAAAAGTTTGCTGAGTAAATTTTCTTAGGCATCATTCAAATTATTGACAGTCAAGGGGATCCGCACAATATTCGAGGTTTTAAATTATTGTTAAAACTCTTGAAAAGTTGATCAGGCCTTCCGGAAATTGAAGATTGTTGGTTCTCAAGGGGAAATTAATAACGTCAGGAACCGTTATTCATCTTGTTGAATTATCAACTCGTCAAGGTTAGCAGGGTTCACGTTTTAGATCGATCTTCAACCCCCCCACCTCACCCTTATCCTGTATTTGATGCCTGGAATCATAGAATGCAACACCTGATGCAGTCGAGTTCAATAAGTCACGTTGCATCGGACCATGGTTACAGGACGAAGTAAGGAACGGGTGGCTGTTAGAAAGAGGGGTTGGGCGTGTCTGGTTCATCTCCATACCTGATGTTATACGTCAACGCGCGCATCCCGTGGGTAAAGTCTGGACCACTGGGTTCCAGGAATCGTTTTCAAGCAGATAGCCTCGTACTCGAGGCTTCGTTGTCTTTCAGGTTAACATAAGTTATACGACATACTCATTCAGGATTCTTTAACTCTGTCGAAAGGATGCCGAATGTTTGCAAAGGACGATCTCTAAGTTGTGCAGATGGTGGTCGAGACCACGACCGGAATTTGTTGCACTTTTTGAAACAAGGTTGAAATCATATTCAGATACTTCGGAAACTGCATAAGAATTCATATCCTACGATATGAATCGAGGAGGTATGGAGGTTCGTCGCCACTCGTAAATCTGGTCATACCATTTTTCTACAGTTTATCCACTTGGAAAACCACCCCCTTCAGACTTTCTATATCCTTGAATTGCTCAGTGACATCAAAGACAACCAAAACCGACCTTTCAATGCACACGATCGAGTACCACATATGAAGACATAGCGGCCACATACATGCGGGGAAGAAGGGCTGGTGGATATTCCTGCATGCAAATCTTTGCCGATTAACATTTACCACAGTTTATCTATCATGCAGACAGAGAGACGTGGAGGTAGATGAGCTTTGAAGTTAGGCTTCAGCGATCAGGCAACACAAAGGTGGATGCTTTATCATCGTTTGAACCCGTCATCGAGTTCCTGGGTACATTTTATCAGCTGAGTATCCTTGGGATTTAGGGATAATCGAGTCTGAGCCTCGACATTTAATAATCTACGAATTAGGATGCAAATATTATGTATAATTTATGCGGGTCCGTTATTTGAGCGATCTCGTATGGACTTTAGAGTGCTGACTTCGCGCTGACTACGAGGATCATTAATCGTTTTTTTCTTGTTCCTTTTGTTGTTTCTGAGAGACGTAGGACAAAACCTTGGTACTATAATGTACGATTGCGCAAACGTTCGCTTTCTAATTTCACTGAAGAAAAAGATAAAAACAAAACTTTGATCTCGTGTTACATACGTAGGAGTTTTGTAGAAAGGTATTCTCGTCGCGGTACAGCACGAGGTCGGAACTCACATTTGAAATATGTCTTTGAATAAATCCGTTCGGCCCTTTATCAGCGTTGTTATTGGGCGAGTATTTATGCAATCGGCACATGAGTCAGCTGCAGCAGTTGCTAAACCCTTAAACTTCCCACTGACTTCGAATGTGTTTGTTTTTTAAATGAAATCTACAACCGGAGGCTGGAAATATATCACTAGGTTTTTATCCATGTAAAATCCGTGTAGTCAGTGGGCGAAAACAACGGATGAATAAAAATAATTGACAGAGGAAAACAACCAGCGGGTAGTGCGAGGATATCAGCGTTCAAAGAACCAAGTTCCCGGGGGAAAAAGAATGTCAGAAAAATTTAATCAAAGAGTAATTCATGTTTCATGAACAAGAACGTCAAGTGGCTTCGCATGTCGTTGCATCCCGTGCAGAGAAGCTACTATCTGTCTACCATTCGAACGAGTGTGTGTGTGTGTGTGTGTGTGTGTGAGTATAAAAGGATGAAAATTCGGCCAACGTCCTGGCAGGAATGAGAGATCCACTTTGCATGCGTTTGTCGGTGATTCTAAAGTGTAGCTTGCAGTCGCATTGCAGTCACGTATGCCGTTGCACGCTCTCCTGATTTCTGATTCGGAATGAAACCGCGTGAAAACATCCCAAAGAGTCACCCCAACCTTTATATATACGTATATATCGCCTTGTTTACCAAAAATTGAAATTGCCAGCGTAACTGTTGTTCATCCCGTCAATAAAACTAAATCCCTGCATTTTTTTCTGGACTCACGTCAAGAATACGTGCCAATATCATCCGGGTCATTTCTCTACACTCGGATTGATCCAATGGGTTTTATCCGCAGTCGCTATTTTCTAAATCTCGAACTTTTCGTTTTGTGCAAAAAAGGGAAATAAAAAATTAACGGTGTTAGGATTCTCGCACCAGTCGCGATTAGCACGTGTAAATAAATTGCGTTCGGTCAAGGTTGTGAGAAAACTGGGCCACTTCATATCGACCGCATGTGGGTGGTTTTTGCAACGTCTGCCGCTTTTAACAACGCGATCGTCTCGAGTAATTTCAATTTATAAGACGAATAGAAAATAATCGACAACATCTGCATCTTAATTCGCTGACAAACAACTCAAGGAATCAACGACGACCCTGGAGGATGGAATTACGTAACCACCATGAAACTAAAGCTAGCAGCTGAAGTCAATGGAAATCAGAAAATGAGACCCAAGTATTCAATTTTTGTGAAATATTGTGCCAAGTGAATACTTTCACAAAAATGAAATCATTGTGTTCAGGAGAAGCTTGAAATCTTCGGCTGCTAACTTATCGCGGCTAGCTTCAGCTCCATCGCAACTACCCAATTTCATCATGCACCCTGAATTACTGAATGTACGGTAATGTAATATCAGCGACGACCCCATGATAACCCAGTGTCTAAAAATAACTGGATTCATTACTCACACTATTTTTTATAAAAATATCGGACAAAAACACGATGATACACTAAATCAATGATACAAGTACATTTCCACTGTACGATGGACTTTGCATCGTTAGCTCTTATTTACTTAAGCGTGATACCCCGTCGATCGACACTTTCCGTCAGAGAAATGTTGACATGCTGTAAGCTGTGGAGTAGGAAGCCTTTGAAACAGAATTTGGTAGAAGCCTGATACATCCCGGTCAAAGTGAAGCTAAAAATCGTGCAGCTTGGAAGTACCCCGAGTCCGGAGTTCATACATTCACGTAATCCATTCCTTTTTCTTTTACCGAGATCCCGGTGGTCGCTGACGTCCAAGGTATTATTTTTGTGCTTCGGGAAATTTTTTTCGCAGCGTATTCGCGGTAGGTACTGGACAGGATGAAACGAAACGAGACGAAAGTAAAAGCGAATTCGGGAAACAAAATGAGACTCTCTCGGAGTACGCGTACGCGATGCGAGAATTGAAGACGCGGAGGGTCGAGATGTGGAAGGTAACGGACGTGGAGAGGAAAGGAGTCTGTTATTTGACGTAATGACCCTTTGGAATTCCAGTACGCTAGGGCCTCTTCTTTCCCTCCGCCACGTTTTACCTGGGTTATTCTCCACGCCCTCCCTTCTATCCCACCGCAGACCCGAACGCTCCACGTTCACCTTATGGTCGACGTGGATGCGGACGATATGCATCCCCCTATCGCTACGTCACGGTCTTGCCTCGCATTCTCAAATTTCCCTGGTATAACACGGGGCTTCTTGATCCGGCATCCCCTTCAAAACATTGGGGTTCAAGACTTTCGATAGCGGTTATAAAGTTACGTCAATTATAGTTTCAGGTTTAATCATCGCAAGCGGAGTTTGAGACACTTGGTGTTGCTTTTTTTAGTGCGTTGCTCGTTGCAGCGTTAAATGATTATCGATCAAACGAGTTCTGTTAAGCAGAAAGAGGGATTGGAACTTGTTTGAGGTGAGTATAAAATGAAGATTGAAAAGAAGCCTCGATAACGTCGTCGTAAACGATTATAGTCGAGGGTAGAAACGCGAACCGTTGAACCGAACTGAGACGATCAACGTAATACTTGAGATTATTTTTACTTATCCTGAAAATTCTTATCTTAAAAAACGCAATACTTGACTAGGTACAATAACTATAACCCACGGTATCACTACCATTCTATACTTAATGCTACCGCGGTATCGTTACTGGAACGTGAAATTCATCTGAAACTTTACGAGTTACGGTTTCGGATACCGTAAAATAACTCTCGTTACGCCTCCACGCAGAGGCGTTAAACTTTTGACATCAGCTAATAATAAAGAAACATCCGGTTTTTTTTTCATGATACTTTCAGGATTCAAGCCCTTTTTTTTCCTTTCGAAAATTCCCAAATTGATGCCTGTTTTTTCGTCCTAAACAAACGAACTTTGGTACAGACATTATTGAGGATTTAGGCAATGAATTTTCATCAACGGAATAATTTTTTCCGTTCAGAAAGAGCTCAAATTTGGTAGGTTTTGGTGTTTGTACATAATATGTTCTCTCGAGGCGAGTGTAAGAATGTGAAAAGATGCTAGGAGTCGAAGTTTTCTGTATAGCTCGGAGGGAAAGATTCCCTGATCAATAACCGATATCTAATTCAACTGAAAGTCGAATAAAATTCGACCAAGGAGGGTAAAAACCGAAAGCTGAAACTGTCAGAGTGAAAGAGTTTGTTCAAACATTCTTGAATAGATCGCAATTTGTGAAATACGTGAGTTTGGATTCGAAACCGAAGCTCGAAAAGTTCGACTTGTTTGCTATATATGCTATATATATAGCTATGAGCTAAGTTCTTCATACCCCACAAATCTGGACCTTCGATATTTTTCCTTTCACAAAAGATGAAATTTTCGAAGCTTCTATTCGATCGAGAACTTCGTTTTACTCGACTTCTTGTCATTTGATCAATTCGATCGATGAAAGTCACTCAATGTCACTTTCTGAATTATTTTTCCGTCAAATAAATCGCCCTCTGCAGACATCGCACGGTACATTGTGTTAATTGAAATGTTTCACGCACGAATGGATTACAGATGATTATAATGCTGTCACATAGCATTTACCAAACGGTGTGTTTATATGTATATACTACGATAAATATACATGGTATTCATACGAAATCACACATGCGTGTCAAATTTTCAACCAAACAATAAATAACGTTCTGTCTCACACACAGGACCACACAGGTGAATCGAAATCCATCAACCGATGTGTGATATTCAGGTTCTCACTCCGAGACGTTGTGAAATGAAATAATCCTACCTAGTACAGAGTCGGTATCTGTACCGGAGATAAATTAATTAGGACAAAGATAAAAGAAGGAAGAAAAAAGATGAATTGTGATAATATCGTTGCTGACAAATTATGACGAGGTAGTAGATTCTGCCTTTAGACAGGGATTTCGACGGTGTGGCACATGGGAATCTATAAGGCCATTATCCAATTGTGAGCTGAGAAATCCTTACCAAAGGGAATATAAGGGAGATGAAGATGAGAGGAATGGAGAGAGAGAGGAGAGGATAGGAGACGAGATTCACGGTGTGGAGAGATGGAGGGTAAAGATATCCACCTATCTCTCACCAGGCATTAGCATACGAGGCATTTCTCCGGTATCTACTGACTCATAAATTATGGTTTACTCTCGTATTCATTCATACCCGAAGCTCTACTCCCGCGCCGTGTAGTGACATAACCGCTCACGTTCCCATCCGCATATCGAACAGATATTAAGTATATGACGTCATACGCAGCAACTGACTTCCTTCCTTTTTTTTATTTTTATTATTCAACAGGTTAAAATCGAAAGTATTAAACACATGTCGCTCCATTTTTGGAAAAATTCATTCTATTCATGTGAGAAAATGATTCATTGATCATCAAGTCTCAGAGTCCAGAATCAAATCGTCGTATAATCAAGATAGAACATTAAAAAAGGCACTAATTCAGAATAAACCTAGGCTCTAAACTCTTAAAGTATATCATCTCAGTCAACGGTCAACGCTAGATGGCGGGCTTGTCATACTTAATAGTGACGTCAGATCATAGTGCGCAAAAGAGACGGTATGACTTTGAATTGTCAATGTATTGTATTCAAGCGATATAACGATGTTTGATATAAATTTTTTTGATTAGATTCTCTGCAATGGAGTTTTTGGAGTGAAGACAGAAACTTTTTGGAAAATTGAGAAACGGGAAGTGCGGTTATTTAACGGATGTTGACTCCGCGCTGACGCCGTTCTTATACTGCAGTCGCAAATCGGATCGGATCCAATCCAATCCAAACCCTCACTTAGCATACGAACGCGTTTTCTCGAGATTGTAGATTCTAGATTCTAGATGTCGGATGAGAGATGCTGGAGATCAGAGATCAAAGCAAATAGAGAAACTCATCCAGTCTAAACGATATCAACGGTAACGTTGTTCGTGGCATTACGCAGACTCCGGTACCCACGGAGATCCCTTTATCCCATCAACCGTATTGAGTGGTTTTTGAGTTCTACTATTTCACGAGAAATTATCAGCGAAGAAGAGGTATAGGAAGTGCAATATCAAACTGCACGCACCACTGCGTGACATTTTTGTGTGTGCAGATTATGGAATGGCGTATTTACCGATGCTGAAGTAGATGAATTGAAATAAAAATATTTAATACGAAAAAAAGCATAGTTCCACGTAGAATCCACAATACTGTGTGATAGGTACAAATGAATACTGGTTGTTGACCGTACCTCGACGATGAGCACGTCACGTTTCGATGAACTTTGTTTATTGAGGTACTATTTCTTTTAAAATTCAACCTCAAAATCAACAGTCAATGCATTCGATTGTCTGAATTTCGTTTTTTCTTTCATCATTTATCAAACATCACGGGGGTCCAGTGGACACAATTTTTTCGCGCTTAGTACATACAAACGGAAACTCTCAGCTGAATTCAATAATTCGATTTTTCTTCACGTTACTATGACGTCATTAATTCATTCCAAATAATTTTCATAGCATCAAAATAATATTTTCTACCCCTCATGCATTAGAAACTCGTGTTTTTTGCCCTCCTCAAGGTGTCAAGTTGGGAATGAGTTTGGACAGACGACGCTAGATGGCGGCGTTAGGACATATTGAATAGTGACGTCATAGCATGGCATAAAAAAACGATGTTTAATGTTCTCTTTCTGTATTCAGAGGCAGTCGACCATCTTAGATACGATTATGAGAAGTTATCGATCCAGTCGAGTCAATAAAAAACAATTTTAATGTCCGACTTTTCAATGAGTCATCGTTATTCTATTCAGAAACTTTAATGACAAACCAGAACCACAAGAATATAATACAGAAAACGGTTTAGTCCTGGAAAAATAACCAACAATACGTACCATGGAATAATAAAATTAATTTTTTGGTTCTCGTCTGTGAATCAGTTCCTGAAGAGAATATGAAGACGAGTCATTCTCTTCCAGTTGTTTGTTTTAACATTACCTGAATAAAAAATGGTGGACAATCCAATTATATCAGACCTACGGTGTGGGATAATTAATGTACATCATTCCTAAATAATAAATTGCAGGAAATGAGAGAATCAGGGAAAATATATCTTCGTGAGAATATCCGCGTGCTTTTGGTTATTATCCATATATATAGTCAAGCAGGATGGGCACCTGCACGATTTGGGTCTGGTATATTCTCGCACTACGTTTGTAGTTTCATTTCTCGGGCCTCTCCGCGAGTCTCGCGATTCGTTCAGTAAACATAGATATACAGGGTGTATGATAAACATACGTGTGTATCTATAGGCAGAAGGCACAAAAGCCAACAGGTAGGAGTAAAACTTTTACTCACAATCAGCATCAAACAAACTACGCGTTATTACAATACACGATTCAAAACTGGTCGTCTGGTCGGTTTCAAACTTGTAAAAGTTCCTCCGTACCTGTACCTGTCGATTATACCCCGTCGTGTATTCTGAAAATGTATTTCATTCAGCCCACTGACAATAGGAGTAGCACCCCTGCTGAACAGGCCCAAAACCTCTTGGAATTTTAAGACGCTCCGAGGATTTAAAACCCAACGGAAATTCCATGGGAAAAATTGGAAAAGCTTTATCGTGTCCGCCGACGAAAGGACTTTACGGTCATGAATCAAACACGATTAGGCGTTACCCATATCCACAAATTTTGTATGGTTCCTTTTTTTTTATAATCCTGAAAATTTGCTCTCACGGTCTTTGGAGTCGTTCTCCTGCATCTGATTTTACGGTTTAATTAACGCTCATTGCGAGTCCGATAGTCCGGAGTCCGCATTCGCTAAAATTTCTGCCATTAAATTAGAAAATTTACCATGTTTTTGATAATATATAATCTGAAATTCAAGTAATCAATTATCCGTGTATCAGGATTTCAAAAGATTGAAAAAATAGCCCTTTTCAAATTAATTTCAGCTATAATGAAAAATTGAAAGACAGAAAAAATTGTTTTACGCAACTCGAGGTTGAATTTCTCAATTATGAAACATAGCAATTACTGAACTCGTCGATTTTGAACCAGAAATAAAAAATGACAAAAATATTCGATACAGTTCTCGCCGAATCGTCGATATTCGTGGAACTTTTCAGTGTTTGTAAACACGGCGGAGTTTCTGAGGCACGTGGTTACCGACTCGATCATTCTAGTGATGCTGTGTAGCCGGACCACGCCGCTCGAGACTCTCTTCGTCGAAGGATGGAGGCGAAAGGGTCCGGGTTACGGAGGGAGACTCGGGATCTTGGGTAGGGATGGAACGTGGTCGGTTCACTTTCCCGGGCTCGGAGCGCGCGTCCTTAGGGCGCGGTTACGACACCGAGGTTCAAATTCGACCGGAATAACGACCCAGAAGTAACGTCGTCCGGGCATCCTCATTCGGTCAAAAATCAATTCCCCGATTTTCCTACGTTTTCAACCAATAAAAGCTCCAATTTTCAGAAATATCATCCATAATCAATCTCACATCATTGATAACATAAAAAGTGCACCGTATATCGCGAAAAGCTGTGAGGACTATTTTCGTGGTGAATTTGACCAGCTTCAACTCAGCTTCGGGTCGTTTTTGACCCATGAGCAACGGGAAGTGAGATATCGAGTGAATTCGTGTTTAGTAATAGATTCGAGGTTTCGTCTCGACCCGGAGAGTTCTAACGGTCGCTTAATTCCCGAGGCCCAAATGGAGGGTCCCTTTAACTCGAGAACTTGAGGGTCGAAAAGGGGCCTAGGGTGCCGCGTTCCTGATCCCTACTATCCCTGAGATGGAGAGAGGGGGGTGGGGGGAGGCTTAGGTCCGGCACCTGACACATCCTGATGAGGAGCAAAGAGGAAGCGCACCGCGTCAAACCTTTTCGTCCCTACTCTAGGAAGCCTTTTTGTTTTCGATTGGATGCGCTACAGGTGTGAATTGAATATACTTCAGTTATTGTATCGCCTCAACTTTACGCATCACTCTCTACCTTCAGCTTTATTTTCACCTCTTTTTCTTCTTCTTCTTCTTCTTCTTCGAGACTGTAGCACGGACTCGAATCATTCCCAAGATCCCTCAGGCCATCCATGCGTGGCCCTACCATCCATATTTGTCCATACGATATTTGTTCCTCGTGGTTTCGTCAGCGTCACAAATTATTACGCAGCTACCTTTACTTTCACAATGTCTGTATTCCGTTTAGTTATTCAACGAAAAGGCCGCTTTGCTGTCATGATCTTATCATTTTTCTTCTTTATTTTATCCTTACAGCTCTTCTTTGTTTCTAATCTATTTTGGTTCGCTGAAGACACGGTTGAATGAAATAGAAATGCGGTTCATACAAAAACATGTTCAATTACCCATGTATACGCATATATAGAAGTAGCTGCAGATGAGCAATAGTTTCATACAATACGGTGATATGTGATTATACATTGTGAAAGTTAACACCGTGCTTGTTTGTGGAAACTGGCCAGCTGTCCCGTGTCCTCAAGGCGGACTGGCCAGTTTCGAGAGACAAGCAAAGTATATAAACATAACATGACTGTATACAATGATTATTTACAATTTAATACAACTGCGTGTGTGTTTCGAATATATGAAGTGATATATCAACAATTTTCACTCGGGTCTGGATAGCCTCATAGTGGAGTGTTTATATTCTTCTAATTGGCCGTGAAACGGAGTACCCATATATATATTATCTATATCTCAGACACAAATTAATTCGTTTTAAGAGACTGGCTCTATTCCTAGCCTCAGGAGTTTGGAGTTTCGCACATAAATCACTCGCGGAGGAACGATAAGAAAATTGTTAACGAATTCCTTGTAGAAGAAAAATGAAAAGAAACTTGTTATTTTTTTATCTTCTTCTAAATGGGATGTTCCGTTGCTAGGTTTTATAAATAGTATTAGAAAAAAAAAGAAACTTGTATTCGGTGTATCGGTTACGAAACGATTTGATTACGGTTTCGGTTACGGTTACGTACTATGCCCGGTTCCCTCTATCCTGTCCTCTGGCACATTCACCTTATCCACATAGTGCGCGGGGCTTATGCTATATATACAAATAAGCTTGAGTCGTGTGCCTTGAAAGCGTAGTAACCTTGGACTCGGGAGTCGTAGTACTCTCGTCTAGCTGCGGCGCTAGGATGTCGCAAGCCAATACTAGGTGTGTATAACGTACCACTACCACCTTTAGCCAGATCCAAGAGCAAGGACCTCTATCCGCGATGCTGCTGAACCGCACGAGATAGAAAACGACCGGGAAGAACCTGGACTGTCGAGCGTAGAGGAGGATACCCCTATCGAGAAGAATGAGATGAAATTTTCTAGCCTTTTTATCCTATAAGCTTATCGCACCCCGGCTCTTCCTATTTTACTGGGGTGAAAATATCGCCTCAACCAGCTCCTATAGAAACTCCGCCGGTTATCGCGTCTAGGTACCGAGTCAATTTCTATTTTCGAGATTGCAAGCTTTCGGAATGTCATCGTTTCCTAAATCTCGAAATTATGGCACCCGGTAACTTTACCCGCTTTACAATATTCAGTGTTTTCTTCTATTCTCTGGACAGTGGCCAAATTATTTGTCATTTTCGACCTGACTTTTTTCTGAATGTTTTTTTTTCTTCATTCTAAAATTCCAATAGGTTCCTGAAATGATTCTCATCTCCCCCCGAGTCAATCCAAATGGCTAAATAATGAGAAAAATTATCGTGAATTATCTTAAATTAACAAGCAAGATAATAATAAGTGGACTGAAATTTTTCAACATTGTTCTATTAGTGATAAGTTTGAGTGAATCATTGAGTAATTGAAATCATCGAATCAAGGCAGATTGGTTTTAATCGAAAAATATTGGACTGTTTAGTCTAGGGTACGAAAATCATATCGACTGAAGAATGCAGATAGGGCTAGTATTGAATAAGCAAATATCTAAACTGTGAGTGCACGGAGTGTTCTGGCTAATGTCAGGATCGAGTTCCCACGTATACACAAATATGCAGCCCTTAGTTTTAGTCAAGTGGTCACGGTGATCTGAGAATCGTTGCGACCACCATAGTTAGTCTCTCGGAGTATTTCTAAGAGTAAAGACGATTATAGATAAAAGTTTCATTTCAATATTAATTCCTTATGATTCATTTTAGTATTAATTTACCCCATTTCCAATGAAAAATAATAATTCAAAATAATAAAAATTAGCTCGAGATGATCGACTTAATTCAAATCAACAAGAAGCACGAATAATGAATCTAAAGTTTCGAATTAAGGTTCACTTTAATCGAAGTGAATTATCGAGGATTGCCTACTCAAAAAGCAAATTGAACACAGAACAAAAAATTGAATATTGTAAATTGTCAAAATCAGCTGAAAATGCAGAAAATATAATTTAAGTTGAATTAATTAGTTTGAATTAATGAACCGAAAGTTTCATATGTTCACTTTAATTGGGGTGAATTATAGAAGATTGTAAAGAACAGTCCAATCTTAATTGAGAAAAAATGTAATTCAAAATGAAAAATCTTCAGTTGGCTTGAATCGATTGATTTGAATATAGTTGATCGTAAAAAATGATTATGTTACTCAAATCTCGAGTTATTTTTGTCTCGATGATAGCAAATATCAATAGCACTCTCCGAACTTGATAAAGAGTCTTGAATATCGTTGGAAACGTTCTCCAGACTGTTCAGATTGCTTCCGAACTGATATTCGTCCCCTGGAAGAGTCGATCAATGATTAGAAACGAGAAATTAAAAAAGCGTGAAGCTTATTTTCGACAGCTGTCGACCATCAAAGGGCGTCATTTTATCGTCGACCATCCTTTCCGCGGTCCCGTCGGGTTCTACCGCGGTCATGGGCAACCTGGGCAGCATCAACTTTGCTACAACCATGGTCCAAGGTGAACCAGTGTGATCCAGTGCGCGCGAGCACGAATGCTCCTTGGAGTATGTACCCGACTTTACGTTAGCCTCCTCGGCGCAAGTAGTATAGGGCCGGGTCCCCCTCCTTCAATCGTGTTGGTACCGATCGTATGGATGGAGTGTGGAAAGATTGACACACACCTGAATCGACGAAGAGGACGAGGACGAGGACGAGGACATGATACGACGATGACCATATACGTAGTAGCGAGAGAGTTTCCGGTTCGTATAACTTACTCCGGGGACTCTGGACTTCGTCCGGATATCACCGGATGGCGATGTGATTCGAGCCACTGTTACGCGCAGGACAATAATTCGACATGATTTACACATTGGCTTTCGGGGTCGGATAAATTGAATCCGTTGTATCTTTAACAGCGACAATTGCACTATATACATTCAAATATCACTCGACAGGAAACTCTAACCCACAATTAATTATTGCCGAATGGCTTATAATCGCTGGATTTATGTCTTCTCCGCTGACTTGTTCGTCATTTTATCATCGAGCGGTAAATTGACGAGTCTCGTTGGTAATTTTTATCGAAAAGCTTTCAAATTATGTGCCAGTATTACCGCAGCTTTTGGACCAAACCAACAATTTGAACCAGATCTACACGACGTATATTTGTATTTTTGAAATAGCAGAAGAATACTAAATTTCAACTCTTAAATATCAAAATATTGATATTTACTGAACCGCCCACGATGAAAAATGAAAATCTGATCAGTTCTGAAATGCAGTTCTCAATCAATCATCGATGATTTTGTGTGAAATATCGAAGAGGAAAAAAAAATAAAATAAAAAATTGATGCGATGCTGTAACAAAGTTTTACGCAATCAATCCTGATTAGTTGAGTAATGCGGTTTAATTATGGCTTCTGACTCTGGCGATCATCAATCCTAATTTCCTGTCATAACTCAAAAGTGGAAATTCTTATTAATCAGTTCATCCAGCAGAACTTTCAGAAGTGAATAGAAATAAATTATGAAAAAAAACTGAGCTTTCGTCCAGTTCAAGATTCTTTACTACCCCAAAAACGCATCGATTTTCATGAACGATTATCGCTGTTCGTGAAAAACTGGTCATTAAATAATAGTGTACAAAATAGAATGGAAAATTGGGAATAATTCCACCAAATTAATTGTCCCGAGTCTAGAGCAGGGAGATAGATTGTTACGGATCGAGGACTGCTTTCATCGTCCTGGTAAATTGAACTCGAAGTAATGGGTGCAACTCGATTGAGCAGCTTCTACCACACATTGAATAAAGCCGTCCCATTGTTGGTCCAGGAAGCTTTGGGCTCGCCTCGTTCCAATCGAACCGTATGTATTCAAGCTCATGTCAAACCCCTTGTCTGCACTCCATGACTAAGTCCGCTCTTGAACCCAGTCTCTTCCTCGACACGATAAGGATATCTGATTATTCCGTATCAAAAACATTCCATTTCAATGGTCCACAAAAATGATCAACGCTTCAGATAAAAGAACTCTGCTCAAAGGGCGGTTTTGGGAATCCAAAAAGCTCTCGGTGGTACCGCCACCTATACAGTCTTTACATCGTAGGGGGTGTCTCAATCGCTTATTTTGTCCATTTGGAGTCACACATTATACATAGTTTTTCACACATTCAGTTTACCTCAATGGTCAATGGTCCGTGAATTAGATGAATTATTTCGAATTTATATGAATTATATATCGAATTGAATATAATTGAGTTGAATCAACGAAATTAACGAAAATTAGTTTGAATTAATCGAAACTAATGTGAATTGGCACGAATTGAATGAATTATTATATATTAAAATGAATTCATTCACAAAAAATTGAATAAACCTAACGAAATTAGATTGAATTGGACTTAGTCAACTGTAATTATAGTGAATTTATTTGAATTGTAATGAATTAATTCGAATTATAGGGCAATAAATTAGATTGATTAATTCAAATTAATTTGCATTAAAAGTTTAATTAATAGAAGAACTTCCGGTCTTGGATAATAATGCAGTAGGATATTCCCATTATCTTATCCCCCCCCCCCC